>JAKTRH010000111.1:0-44521 GCA_030579575.1 Sporopachydermia lactativora
GAAGTTTGAAGTTTGAAGTTTGAAGTTTGAAGTTTGAAGTTTGAAGTTTGAAGTTTGAAGTTTGAAGTTTGAAGTTTGAAGTTTGAAGTTTGAAGTTTGAAGTTTGAAGTTTGAAGTTTGATTTTGGAGTTTGGGGGTCAGGAAAATGTAGGAGGCGGCATTATACCCGGGTTGAGAGAACTCCAGATAGCGGTAACTTTGTAGTGAGCAAACCGAGGCCTATAGATCATTTTTGTTGTGCAAGATGCTGGAAAAAAATAAATAGCGGAATGTTCAATGTCTGATTTTGACTGAATCTCTCATTCCGCTTGTACATCAATATGAGGGGACCGGAACAAAGGTCTCGCCATTCTTCAGCTTAAGCTTGTTCCTAGTACTACAGAATGGAAAATAAACCCCAACTTTATTTAAAGTTCACACCCTTTAGGGACAGAGAACCGTTGAAGTCTATTCTGCTCTGTTATCCGATAAGGGAAGGCATTTCATAGCCATCAAATCAAAGTTCCGAAAGTTCAACCCGTGGTGCATAAACTTCGTTTGAATGGCTAAATCTAGACCCCGGTTTACTGATTGTGATATCGAACTAGTGTATAACTTTTAATCAGGTCTAGTGCCAAAAGCAACATAGTAATCAGAAAAAATTGTTAACATCTTAGGACGTGAATATATTATATTTTATTATTTGTATCCGTGTGAAGTGTCAATGGCCTACCGGCATGCATAAAAAGCTTAGCCCTCTTAAGCGTAAAGGTTAAACGTTCTAAGTTAAGCTTTGAGGCACTAGTGAGAGGAACCGAATTGGGGAGAACTCAATAACTACTCAATATAGAATTCAAGACTTGGTTCTAATCAAAGTTAGCATTGAGTTCAACCGAACAAGCCGGCGGATTATGTACGCCTTTCCTTTCCAACGAAATAACTTTGACCGTCTATCCAATCAAGCAGTCTACCCGCGCGCTTGCTGAACGCTCAAAAACGAGCACACAATCTTCAGATATAATGGATTTGATGGATTTGATGAGTCTTTATGGGTTTCGATGGGTTGTGAGTAAACAGGCGTTTTGAATTGACTTCCTACCCTATCTCAACATAGGAACTACAAAGGTTGGATGTCTAGAAGAAGGGGCTTTCAGTGATAATCCCGTTTTGTCTAAAAGACCACTTTTTTAGGTTGAGAGGGGATCAATCTAATTATCCCTCGCAGTCGCCTTAGATTTCTAAGGAGAGTCAATCAGGCACCCAAATTTATCTGTATAGAGCTAAATGGAGCAGGAATAACACCTATCTTGAAAGCGCATTCCATCCTGTAGTTGTGAACGTAATGCAGTATTTCAGTCCATTTATTTGTCGGTACGGTCAGCTAGTACGCAAGTTCTAGTTGGTTCATGATGGCCAACTCTTAACTATGCAGGATCAGTTGGACCCTGTCAAAACAAGATGAGAATACAAATTTTAACGGATATTTGAAATGTCCCAGCGACAATTTTAAGGATTCTTCGGGTTCGGATGTATTTGTTATCTACCTCACGGAATCCACTTCCGTAAATTAATCCGTGTTGAAGGACAAACCTTAAACGTAAAGCGCATAATCTTACCTCATTTCACTCAAATTATCAAGGTTTCCGTCGCCCGTTGGAACTAGTGGAGCGCTAGTTGATAAACTTAAACTGGCCGTTGGAACTACAGAGCACAGAACAGTTCTACTTCATACTTCATGAAAATTATAAAAGCTGGTCTATACTCCTCTTGTACAATCTGATTTTTGTTCTGTTCTTTGTATCTATATCTTTTTGGCAACCAAGAACTCCTTCAAGCCTGACTTCGAGCCGCCAGTATCGAACAACTTCACAGGTATCATCTATACATTCGAAATGCAACTTTCTGCTGCTTGTTTAACTTCGGTCGTCTACGCCTTGGCGGCCTTGGCACTCCCCACTGCTCTTCCTCTGGAAACCAGAGCAGAGCACAATGCCTCTCTGCCTAATGTGAAGATCTTCGGCACTGGTGGTACTATTGCCTCTAAGGGTTCTTCTGGTTCCCAAACTGCTGGTTACCATGTTGGTTTGACTGTCGATGATCTGATCGACGCTGTTCCTGATTTGGACTCCAAGGCTAACTTGGACTACGTCCAGATCTCTAACATTGGTTCCGAATCTTTGAACTACACTCATCTGATTCCTCTCCATCATGCCATCGAGGCTTCATTTGCTAACGGAACCGACGGTGCCGTTGTCACCCATGGTACTGATACTATGGAAGAGACTGCTTTCTTCCTGGACATCACTGTCAAGTCAGAGAAGCCTGTTGTCCTGGTAGGAGCTATGAGACCTTCTACTGCTACTTCTGCTGACGGTCCTATGAACCTGTACCAGGCAGTTAATGTTGCCGCTAATAACAAGTCTAAGGGCAGAGGTTCCATGATTACCATGAACGACAGAATTGCATCTGGTTTCTATAGCACCAAGCAAAATGCCAACACCCTGAACACGTTCACTGCAGTTGAACAGGGGTACTTGGGTAACATCATCAATGACGATGTTGAATTCTTCTACCCTCCTGTCCTTCCTTACGGAGACATTAAGTTTGACATTTCTAACGTCACTGATGCTAGCGAGATCCCCGAGGTTCCTATCATCTACTCTTACCAGGGAGCCAATCCTGATATTCTGTACTGGGCTGTTGAACAGGCTGGTGCCAAGGGTATTGTTATTGCAGGTTCCGGAGCTGGCTCTTGGACTGCTACTGGTGCGATTGCTGCCGAAGCTATTGTCAAGAAATACAATATCCCTATTGTCTACTCTCACAGAACCATGGACGGATCTGTCCCTCAGGCTGATGCTCCGGACTACGGTATTGCTTCTGGATTCTTGAACCCCCAGAAGGCCAGAATTATGTTGCAGATGGCGTTGTACTCTGGTTACTCTAATGATCAGATCAGAACCGTCTTCTCTAACGTTTACGGTGGTTAAACAATGTTGATATGAAGTTATATTTGCTCTACAAATCTTCAACATTTAGTTGTTCTGTTTCAGATTCAATGTTTTATTCGTCTGCTCGGTTTTCACCGATTGTCATGTTTTTGCAATTTTTATAGACCTTTTCTATAGCATTTCTAGCATCACAGGCTGTCAATCGAACCGTTTTACACTACATTAAGTCAAGTATATTGCCGATCATCAAAATTATAAGGAACCTACATTCTACATCTCTGACGAACCCTTAATAAACCTTATTATAAATCTTATTTGTTAATCAACTTTATCTTCTTAGCGTTGCCTGAATATCCCTAATTATGCAGGGTTCTCCGGTCTTGTCGGTAAAAGGTGTGAAGCGATATGACTGGTTAGTCGGCAAGTAAGTAGTATCAACGAGCTGATATGGAATATATTTTAATAACATCATCACTTAGGGCTATATCAGCTAGATAGAATATATATAAACGACAAACTACTTACAGCGGATGTTTTATCCTATATATACTTGTATAGTGCAGTTCAGTTCATAAAGTTCAGAAAGTTTGATTTAAGGTTTTGGGATTTGAACTTTAACAAATGGTTGTTCCTACTGATGGTGAAAGTCTCCTTAACAAAGTCTCACATCTAAAAACTTGGATAAAAATTCAATACTTGTGCTTTAAACATTGTGTATTACACTCTTGACTGATAACTCTTGGCTATTTATTTGATACTTGCCTGTTCACAAGGTTGCTATGTAATACTGTTAATCAAACCAAAAGGCTAGTCGTCCTGCTAATAACGGCCCCGCGTCGCTGATGGTTCTGACTTACGTAGAAATACCTTGCACCTTCACAAGAAGAAAGACTTCTCCTAATTTTCTGCCGGATATCTAAACCCCAACAAAAGCTGTAACACAACGAAAACACTGAATAGAAGACAGTTGAGTCCGAGTACGTTTTTTAAACATCATTCATTGATTCTTGTATTACAGATATATAGCATAATCAAATTCCAGGTCCTGAACCTTTAGCACTATTGAATATAAAAGAAAGTGTATTCTCCTGTAAACTTGCTGTATACTAAAGTATAATCTTAGAGGTATGGGTACCGGTTGAGCGCCCCTGCTTTAACCATTCATTTTTATGCTATCCCACGCAGCTATGTACCTCAGTAAGAGAAATTGACCGTAGTCTCCTTTTTTAAAACAGCTGTGGTTCCTGCTAGCATAGTCCTTTCAATCACTACTATAGTCCCGACCATTGGAAACATCGCGTACCGAAGAGATAAAAAAACAAGCTGTTATATGTAGCCTATCCAACTCACAGTTTGCCACAATTGCATCCCACCAATAATCCCGTGTGAGGTGTTAAATTAGTAGAAATCTACCGTATTTACCAAATTCACCGCATTTTATTCTCCGTATTCGACAGCTCGCCGGACATACCGCAACGCTCGCTATTTGCCAAATCCTCTACCTTTCCTGTCTGTTTCCCCTGATAATAGTACCTATCTTTCCTCTAATTCCAAAAGCATATTGAAACACCGAGTGAGATGAGACAACTCGGCCAGTTTAAAACCCACACCTGTATTCCATTTACCACACATGCTTCACTCGCTACTTCCGTCATACCATGGAAGCCCCATAACCTGACTGTGGCTCATCTTACGAGAACCTGAACATACTTCCAGCAATTTCCTCATCTCTGGACATGTCAAGGAATAACCTGGTGCCCTTCTGTTCTGATTTCTACTCCATTTCTTACTCATCAAGCCCCCCTCTCCAACTAAACACCCATGGGGGTCCATCTCGTACAGTTTAACAGCATTATCCAGCTCCTTAGCACTCAAATCCTGTAGATACATCTTTGCTTCTTTGCTATTTCTATCTGACAAATCAATTCCCTCCGGCGTCGGCGCTGTGCCAATGTATTCAAACTTCTGTCGAGGAAACCTAATAGCAGCTCGGTGTAATTCTGTGAACCGACGCTGTTTGAAATCAAACCCAACTACAGTAATCTTCTGTGGATATCGAGAAGTCACTTCTTTAAACCGAGCAATAGAAAATAGCAGGTTTTCGTAAGAGTCTCGGGCAAATTCTTCCGTAGTTGTCCGCACCCCGAGCTCAGCCGAATAATGCCGAGATTTACTCCACAGATTCCAGTAAGACTGCGACTCCGAAATCAGATAATCAGGAACCGTCTGAGTACCCGAAAACACCAGCAGACTCTCAGGATCTTCGGCCGCTAGGTGAGAAGCAATAGAGATGTGCTGCATGAAGGCCAGCTGATCTCCTCGCTGGAAGTTCTTCAGAAACCATTCAGAACTGCGACTTCCATCGCCGCTGCCCATCCAGACCGCATGGCAGGGCACAAGGATCAAGTGGGTTAGACTGTTCTTCGGGTTTGAGAGAGACGGGAGGAGCAGTGGAGATCGAACGGAGCCGGTTCCGCTTTCAGGACGTCGGAGGTGATAGAAGGAGTAGATAATGAGCAGAGAGCCCAGCAAAAGAAGCACATTTCTGGGGGTTATAGTGGCCCGCATTGTATATATATAAGGTGTGAATTTTTGATTATGGCGTGGGAGTTCTAATGGAAATGCTGATTATAATGAGAGAAGACGGTTGATTGAATAGGAGAAGAAGGTTGGAAATCGTGGATGATAAGCGGAAAGAGGTGTAGAGAGCTACGGCGAATTGAAGGATATGGGCTTTTCTGATGAAAATTCTACTCTACAGGGATATTGTTGACCTACGAGGGGGTCTGTAAAGCTGTAATACGTTCATAACTCATTGGTTATGGGGTTATCTATTAACTACGTGATGTTTGGTTCTATATTCCACCTCATTGTATCCTTTACTTCACTGTGAGGCCTGGAACTCCAATAAATCTCTTAGAATAAAGTAGACAGCCTGTTGATGATACCAGGTAGAATACTGATACCAGAGAACAGGAATACGGGCGAAAAATGAACGTTTATAAGACTATTTCAGGGCTCACGATAATCCATTTTTCTTCCTTAGATTCTGCGTTTCCAATTCTCCTGCACGTTCATGCAGAATGTTTTAAGCTTCCTGCATGCAACATCATGCATGAAATTAACACAATCTTGATTACGTAACCCATAATCATTGTTGATTACATAAACACCAAGGAAACGAAGATCCCCTGTAATAGAAGTTCCAAATTGCTACTTTTTCCCGAATTTCCTCGCTAATTAGCCTATCTGGAGGTTATCTGCCATCACCAGAGCCATTTTGTATCCCACCTGCCAACCAGAACGCCGGGCCAGCCGGCCATTCTGTCAATTCCGGCCGAGAAATCACCGAGCAGCTCCATTCAGCTACATCTCAGCCACATGTAATACACAATCCACCCCGCCTCACACCTGCTCAGTGTAAAGCTCTAATCTGATAATCATCAGCGTCCGAATCAACCCAATCATCGTCAGAAAACTCGCTACTCCAACTGGCACAACAGCAAATACCGTAATCTTATATAAATTAACAGATCGGCTGCCCTTACGCTGTAAATCTCGATGCTTCACCGTACTCGTAACGTAATCCTGCACCATAAAAGCTCCTGTGAGTATACAGGCTATGAAAATCCACGTTTGCAGCAGGTAATTCTTATCAGCTGACAGAATCTGTACTAAAGTATGACATAATATGAAATACACCATACAACACACTAAAGCTCTCACTATCGTAGCCGGAACTGAGTATGTGAGAATCCACCGAACTATCAGCCCATCCAGCACAGAATAGGAAAGATATCCGCACACCAAAGTCCACATTGTGGCCAAAAGATACTCCGAAGTGCGTGCTTCCGTCAGAGAAGCCGACACGGGCCCGCTGGGCGTTAAACGGGATGCCGCGTAGAGCTGGTAGGCCTGGTTGAGGCAGGAATACGCGCCTGTGATTGTGGGGATTGTGGTTACAAGCAGACAGGCTTTCAGGACGAGTCTGTGGCGTCGCGGGAGAAGAGAGTTGATTTTTGTGGCTGAAGTGGCTGAAGGAGAAGTTTCTGTGGCGTTTACAGTGTCCGGTGTGGCGTCGCGCGTCACAGACTCCGCATACGACGGAATCCGCTCCGTTTCCGAAACAGATGTGGCAGGAGTAACGGAAAACTGCGGCCGATACCCGGTTTGGTATGCTTGAATGTATCGGAGATTGAAATCACGGGACAAATCCTCGTTTGTGAGCTCCGCGGAAAGCCGACGCTGCGCCAGCTGCGCCACATTCACCATACTAGCCGGAGATGAAACTGTGGCGTAGGCGTAGTTCTCTGCTGCGCCACTCAATGCTCTCGGCAAATCGGCTTCGGAACCGGCAATTTGGTGATAATCGGGCGGATCGTCGGAATAATCGGCCGGCTGGGCCGCCACACGGCCGGAACTGAAAGCCCGGCGGAGCAGGGCGTTTGTGGGCCGTCCTCGGCGGTGTTTCAGCTGACTGGCGTGCCGGTCCGCGGCGGAAATCCCCGGAACGGACCGCTGGGACCGATGGACACGTGAGCTGCGGGTACTGCGGACCGAACGCGGGTTGTCGTCGAAATCCTCCGAGTCGGAGTAGGAGGAAATGTACACTGAGGGGTCGATATGCATGATGAGGGGCTGTGCGGGGTCGACCATAGCGGAGAGGAGCGGAGAGGAGATGCGTAGTGAGTTCTGTGTAATTTTTAAGCGGGGGTTTCCCTTCCTTTTGTGTCTTCCGCTCGGCAGCGCGGCTTTTCGGGCGAGCCGAGATCCGAAGTTTCGGTTTCTGTGGTCGATTTGGCGGGTCAGCGGAACACCAGAAAGGCCCAAAAAGGCGGCACAGAAGGCAGATCAGGCCGAGTATCCGCTTCGATATTGAGAAGTGCGCAGGACCTGTGGCGCAGTAAGGGACTCTCAGAAGCAACTGTGGCGTCACTGTGGCGTCACTGTGGCTGTCGGTGTGTTCTGTGGCGCCCCGAGAATCTCCGGTGGCTTAGCAGGGAGACTGCCGCTTTTTTCCTTCTTATTTTTCAACTGCTTCCGGGGCTTCTCAGCTGATACTTTGAGATGATCTGAAACCTGCAGACTTGCTGTGCAGCGTGGGCTGGTGGGTTATGGGACGCTGTAGGGGAATTTGGACGGGAAGGCGGGCTGAAAGGAGATGTGAAGTGTAATGTGAGGGGAGATGTGAAGTAAAAGTTAGGGGGAGATGTGAAGTGCCAGGTAAAGAGAGACGTCAAGTATGGCACGTCGGAAGCGCAGGCGGAACGGAAAGAAGCTGGGAGGCAGCGATGATCCGAAATCCAAAAGCTCTAAAGCCAATATCAAGGGAAATCGCAGTATTTACACGATTATACAGATACCCACAGTACTGGATGACTATAAAACACCATGGCCCAAGTACTGCTATTCCACTGCTTCCTCCTTCGGATGAGCAGCAGCCACTGAAATATTTATATTATTATATCACCAGGTACCGTACAGCGTAGCGGCTGCCTTCTCCGTTTATTTAGTAACCAACTCGGGTGTTCGGAGTCGTTAATAAATCCGATAGTCTCACGTTAATACATAATTCTAGCCAGAAATCATCTCATATCGGCCGCCTTTAAGTACCTGGCTGTCAATTTCTGCCGGTTGCTGCATCCGAGCCGCTAAAATCTCGGGATTAACTATTTAGTTCCCCGAGTTTAATTACTCAAACTAGCCGAATTTCTCTCCGAAACCCGAAAGATTCGCGAACTGTTAATAAGAGAATTCAGTATATAATAGAATAGAACTGTTATGTATCCTTTTTACATTGTTTCCCCACATTCCGCGGTCTTTCTTCGGGGTTTTCTTCCCCTTCCGACCCGCGACTTCGGAACATATCGGAATATATCGGAACCCGCTGCCTCCACATACCCGTCCCGTTTCCAACCAACTGAAATTCTTGATGTTCTTGGCGTGTGATAAAAGCACTGTAATTTCCTGCAAACAGGTGCTAAAGTGCCGGTTTCAGGAACCAGCAAACGGGCATTACGTAATAAAGGGAAGGTAAATTAGCAAATTTAGCAATTAGGAAACTTAAGAGAGATCAGATGTTCGTAAAAAGCCGAAGCAGTGAAGCGGGATAGAAGCTACACTATCAATAAGTGATACAAGAGGTGGGAGAAACTGTGAATATTTTATTTTACAGCTTCCCGTTTGTTCATCAGCAGATATCTCATCTTTTCCCATAGTTGTTATTTCCCCATTTCCTCAACTCCAATTCCACGATTTCTACCATCTTTCTTCTGGCTCATTGCCTTTGCTTCTCTTCCCGTCCCAGCCGCATTCTAAATTTACGACGCTTCCAATCGGATAAACAAAGAAGGGCAATGCCCATTCCGTCATACTGATTGCTAGGCTGTCAATTTCCACCAATATCTACAATTTCTAACATTATAACTCCCTATTGAGCCTTCCAAGCCACTACAAATCACTCACAACTATACAATGATAGCAACGCATATAGCAATTCATTTCCTTCTATTATAAGCAGAATTTGTAAAATTATCGGATTTAGCAGTTAAATAAACAGAAATCACTATAGAAAAGGCAATTGCAACACCAGCTGCGGTCCAAACAATTTGCCCAGGCGAGAGAATAGACAGAAATAACAAACCAGCAGCGGATTCCACTGCAGCTTCACTATTCCTGATTTCTTCCCGAGTTTCATTCATCCCCCAATTTTCACATTCATTACTGCTTTCTACTAACCCCACATCAGCTTCCCTACGTAATCTTGTATTAACTAGCTAAAGGGCTTCCAACTGCTGAGAAATTTCCTCCAATTCAGCCTTTGCTGCCGCGTATTTCTCATTCAATTCCTCATACTTCTGTTCCCAAGCGTCCTTCTCCTGTTCTAAAGAAGTCACCTTCTTTTCAGCCTGCTCAGCCTTGATATCCAGTTCGTTGACTCTGTTAGTAGCAGTCTTGAGCTGGGCTTCAACTTCTTCCAGCGTTTCCTCTAATTCGGCAATCTTCTTCACATGATTATCGTTATGAGACTTGAGAGAAGTGTGCTCTTCCAGCATCGGCTTATTCTCGGCTAATTTATTCTCCAGCTGTTCCAGCTGTTCTTCCAGTACTTGGTTTTTCCTGTTGAGAGCCTCGATTTCCTGATCTTTCTGTAGATTCTCTTGTTCAAGTTCTTTCACTCTTTGCAGAGCTTCTTCGGCTTTCTCCTGCGCGTTTTCCGCGTCAAGCTTGAGATTAGCGAGTTTCTGCTCCCGTTAGTACTGCACACGTGACCCGCAGACCCCTCGGAAGGTACAAATACACGCCATCAGAGTTCCGCTGCCTCAGATCTAAAAAATCCCCGCAATATACATACTTCCTTGAGTTTCTCCATTGTGAATTAGCAGTGATCTATATTTGTGAGTGGAAATCAGCGGAATCAATCAATCAATCAGCCAGCGACAAACTGAAGATCAACCTGAGTGTTCTGGGATGTCTGAGGTGTCCTTCTGGGCCAGCAAAGAAGGAATAAAATGGTGTATTTCCAGCTATTTGTCTGTTGGCCATTGAGAGGAAAAGGCAGACTTCCACGTACGTTACGTTTCGTTTCTGATTCGAAACTGGGGGTCGTCCGGTTACACGGGTGAAGTGTGTGGTGAGAGGTGTCCGATAAGCGGGCGGGACAGTAAGAAAAGGGAAAGATATCCGGACAGGCAGAGGTGGTGAGATTTGAGGGATTAGAGTGGGGAACAGGTTGAGAGGGGAGAGTTATTACTGAGGATATTGGGATATTAAGGATATTAGGGGTTATTTCAATAAAAAACTATATATTTGGACAAAGGCACAGCTGGAGTTTTACTACTAAACACGCATATACATCGTCAAACCATCAGCAGGACCTCCTTACCTGGAAACTCAATTCGGGTTCCTCAGTCGATCGGCTGTCCGGTAAACAGTATGGTATGCTATGATATTTGTCCGGATGTTCAAATAGGAGATGTAGAATGTCCGCCTCCCTGATATGGGACAGGTTCAGTATACACGATAGAGCGAAGAATTATATTCTAGGTAGTCTCCTGTGGTCTCCTATAAATATTCAGTTATTGTTTATTGTTTATTTAGTTGTTGTAAGTTATATAGATGAGCTGTATAGATTTCAGCAAGGCTTATGTGATTCTATGAATACCGCAGATCTTATCCTATTTACAGATCACGTAATCAAGTTAAACGGACGGTCGTTTCCAAGGCTCGTAAAGGCGGAACTCGTGGGTCGTGGATTGCGCGTCAGGAATCGGAATATGGCTCGGTGAGTCTGGCAGCGTCTCGGCTGAGGTTCCGTGGAACGGCTCTGGCGTCTCGGGCGTCCCTTGAACGCAGCAGTGCATACACCGCGGATGTGGACACGGACGCTGTTGTCTGACTGTTAAACGGGCTGATAGTAAAGGAAAAGTGCTATATAAAGGGCTATATTCGAGAAAATTATATCAGCCGAGGACACCCGAAGACGTCTACCGAGCTCTGATGTCTACTCCCTGAGCCATCAATTCCCTTTTCTCTCTGCTTGCTCTTCTTCCTCTCTTATCAGCCCAGTTTATTCACCATGCGCCACACTTTCTGGGGTCCTGCCGTATTCGGTCGTAAAGTACGCGTCCGACGCGAAACGTTAATCGCGTAATCGCGCTAACCGCAATACCGGAGAAGATAACATGTTTAAGTTTGCCCACCGAATGCAACATCATGCATGTCGTGCATGTTCGTTAATGTCCTCCCCGATGGCTGGCAACGTTGCACGTATCAGCTCAATTAGACAATATATGACTCACAGTGGATTACCAAAGGGGTATACATGACTCAATCTCTGCCAAATCAGGAAAAGTAAGTGAATTGATCTCATCAACCAGCCATCTTCTCTCTCTTCTCACCTCTTCGTCGACGTTCCTACTCTCTCTCAGCTCTGCCAATGCTATCTACCACAGTACTGATGTTCCCAATACGATGGATTCAAATGGGCACCCCTTGTTGACTCAAATCTGTGCTAGTCCTTGCTCAACTCCTTACGAGACACATCAGAAGTGTATTTCGAAATCTCTAAGAAACCTGGAAACCTGGAAACTTTAGAACCTCTCATTCTTCCTCTCATCCCTTCCTGGTATTCCCCAACTTCCTCAGACCCTCTTACGTTTCTTCATATAATCCTACAACTTCCTGGTAACCCAAAGATCCTTGCATTCCTGGACATTTTGGCCCCCGCCAGCTTTGATGAACCCTCCAACCCCTTTCACCCTTACTACTCGATCTTCGTTTAATTTGCTCCGCTATCTGACACTCCAAGCAGACTTCTAATCACAAAACACAAGTGGAACACATCGAAACTGCGCCTCAATTACCTGCTTACCCCGCCAAAGATGCCTACCCACTCTTCCAACCCCCGCATCAGCCCCGCCAGATGGCAGCGCGAGTCTGTTGATTCCCACTTTTCCCTTCCTACCCCGCCTACCCCGCAACTACCGGCTTTCAGATCCTCACATCAGAACCTCCACCGAAATGCCGAGGAGCGTCTTCACATGCCGATTCCTTCCGCATCCGTTTCCGCTTCGGCAACTGCGCACCACAGTTATTCTTCCGCTATCCCGCCTTCAGCCACAACACTGCGCCACAGAAGTTCCCAGCGGCATCCGCCTCCGTCCCCGTCCCCAGAAAGAACCCCATCGGCTAAAAAACACCGGGGAGCCACCACAAGCCCGCTCAGACTGCCACCGAAAGACCCTGCGCCTGCGCCGTGGAACCCCTCTTTACAACCCCGCACAGTGATTACCAGAAAGGCCTCGCTGCGACGCACAGCGTCCCGTCGGCCAGGGAAACCCCGCCGGTTTGGTTTCGGCCTTCCGCCGTCCCGCAGACGCCGCCAAAAATCTATCCGCGCCACATTCAACTCCCGAAAGCAGCTTTACGCCACATTGGATTCTTTAAAAAGCCCGAATCTCGCCCGCCCCGCCACAATTCTACAATCCGTTGCGCCACCACTGGTTGCCGCTTACAGCGTGCGCCGCAGACAGTTTCTGATCGATCGTCCCCGTTTGCGCGCCACACTATTCAATTACACTCTCGGTACCACAACTAGATCCGTTGATTTGCTCAGTCCGGCAACGGAAGCGGATATCCGCCACGCGGAAAATATTCTGCGCTCCAGGGCCTGCCCTGGGAACTCTGAAACTTCGGGAAACTCCACAGGTAAGTTTGGGGCGAACTGCAGTAAATGGACAAACAGTCCGGCTAATTCCGAGCCTGTTCCGGGAGTTTCCGGAGCGGAACGGGAAGGCACAAAAGCAGGAAATACACAGGGAGACGGAGCTTCTGCACTGTTTGATCCGTCAGACATTTATGCGTCTGTATTCCGTCCGTTAACGTCAGACCCGTATGAAGAAAACGAAGAGCTTCGGAAAATGTGGGGCCGATACCTCGGCATGGTAGTCGGCCGACGTGTACAATTGCAATTGCGGTTGGCTGAAAAGTTAGCGGAGGAAACAGCGGAAGAAGGGGAAGAAGCGGAAGAAGCGGAAAGAATGTCGCAGTTCTCGGATCAGACTTCAATGACTTCAGACACAAGCGGGCCTTTCGGTCGGGGAAATCCGCGAAGAGAGTCGCCGCAAAATCGGGAAGAAGAAAGCGGCAGGTTTGCGGCAGAGCCGAGCAGGTCGTTCGAACGAAAATCAGGAAATAGGGGCGCACCAACTAGTCATAGTAGCGCAGCACATCAAAATGCAGCCATTTGGTCTGTTTCATCAGCCTCCTGGAGTCCTGAAAACCCTCAATTGATTCCGAGATCGTCAAAAATGCCGATGGCTGCGCCACAAATGACACAAAGTCAGCAAATGAGCCACAATTCAAGAGAATCGGCCGCAGTTTCCCCGAGAAGGAAAAATGGAGCTTCGCCAATCTCGGCAGTATCCCTCAATCGACCGTTGCCGCCTTTGCCGACGCAATCACTGTCACAAGCTGCCGATTCGGCTCATAAATCATCTGGAAGATCATCTCGGCAAATCAGAGGAACCTCAGTCTCCAGCGGATCTTCCGGCATGTCTGATGGATCCATTCGCCGAGGCAGAGTCAACAGGAAACGGGAACACCGTCGTTCTCTTTCTCCGAGATCAGCACAGAATCTCAATAGGAGCCGATCCCCACAATCAGTGGTTTCAGGAGGAGTTTCAGGAAATATGAGAGAATCTCATAGAAGGAAACCTACCGAGAATTCCACCGAAATCCCGAAGAACCGCAATGTCAGCCTACAAAAATCCCCAGCGTGGTCCGAAGCTTCCTGTGCTAGCAGTTTCTATGAACCGGTTCTACAAACCGAGACTGTGGCTGATGGGGGATTCCGATTTGGTCCAGCAGTTACTCGGGAGATTGTTGTTTAGATATAAATGATGAACGATGAACGAAGCACAGAAGAAGTGGAAGTGAAGAAGCAGCATAGAAGCTGGCAAGTAGAATTACTGGTTAGTGGAGTCGTGGGGGCAAAAGAACGAGTAGAAGATGCGAAGAAATTAGCATATTACAGGGCTTGAGAATACAGTATAATAAGACGAGTTCAGAAATGATGGAATAACGACGTGGAATGGGAGAAATAGAGAAGAGAGGAAAAGCAGAGCAGAAAGGAAGTCAAGAGAAAAGAAGAGAAGAGAAGAGGATACAACTTACAAAGCTTATGAGGCGGGTCTCAGATTATTCGTAGATAAGATGAAAAAACTACTAGAAGAATGAGAGCTGCTGCCTTGAAGGGGTGAGAATGATATTCTATAAACAGTCGACCCGGACTAATAAGTATTGGAGAGCTTACGAGAATTAAGAGAAGAATGGATAGTCTGCTTGGTAATTTTCTCTTTTCCAATTATCCGGTATTCAATAATTCTCTGGACATCGGAAGTATGATATCTCTCAAGCATAAATTGGATTTCCTGAGACTTCAGGGATGCCGGGGTTTTCGATGAGGAAATGATATGCTACGTAAATCTTAGCAGAGATTTCTCTGGACGTTTCATACCATGAGAACTATACAACTATGTACTACTTATGACAATCAATCAAATCCGAACTCTACCTCGTTCCTCCATATTCATCTCTTTATCTCAAATCAACGTAAAAGTCAACGGCGATAGTAGGATTTCGGGTTTGGTGAAAACTTTCCCAGATTTCGAACTTTTCAACCTTTTCCACTCTTTCGAACTTTTCAACCTTTTCCACTCTTTCAAACTGTTCAAACTGTTCAACCTTTTCCATCTTTCCAAACCGTTCAAACTTTCCGACCTTTCCAAACTTCTCAACCTCTTCACTATTCCTCCCCTCCTTCACTCCAATCAATAACCACTTCCCCCACACAGCAAATACTACAAATAGAATCAAACAGAATCACTACTCCACCATTATAAAGAAGTTACGATTTATTCAGGAAGCAAACCGCAAAGGCCCATCCCTATTACATCTATATATACCATTATTACTCCATCTATGAGCAAATGCTTCCCCTGTATTACAATCTCCTACCACCTTCCTCATTCACACCTCCAACTATATACAATTCCAGCGCAAATCACCAATATTAGACGCAAATCAGTACTTTTACTCCCCATAAACTTGAGCACCTTCAATACACCCCACTCCACACTTCTAATGAAACTTCAACCCATCAAAATGACAAGTACGAATAAACTTATCATACGTATGCCCCTTTTCATGATCAATTTTACTGTGAAATTCACTCAAGAAATCTGTAAGCGGATCGACATACCACACTTTGCCCCCAGGCTGGAACCACCCAAGATGTCCACCAATATCTGTAGCCACTACGTAGGTATAAGGATTACATTTAGCTTCCTCTAAAGGAAGAGCATCAGGTCCTACCATTGGATCATCCAAAGCATTAATAGAAAGCAAAGGAATGCGAATACGACCAAAATTGTTAATACTAGAACATTTCCTATAGTAATCATTCGCTGATAAGAACCCATAGAGTGGAGCAGTGTATCGATTATCAAATTCTTTAATTGATTTCATGTTTTTAGCAACATTAGGGTCAAAAAAATCAGTAGAATGAACACTGGGATCTTCTGTTTCCTCTAATAAATGCGAAAACTCCTCACTACGCGTCTTCAATACCGCATAGTTAGATTTCAGCATCCTGTATAGGAAAAATGACATCAAAGGACCATACACTTTCTTGCCTAATGTACTATTGGAAACGTGTAAAGAAGAAACCAGCAAATCCCACGGATTCGAAATAGTAACTGCAGCACTCAATGGGCATTTATCAGACTCCTGGCCTACGTAGTTGGCTAATAAAGTAGCACCAAAACTGAATCCTACGCCGTACAGTTTCTTACTAGGGAACTTCTCCCGTAATCTGCCTACAAAATTCCTAATATCCTCAGTAGATGCGCCACACTGCAGTACAGGATTTGTCAGTTTAGACCGAGCGCAACCCCGTAAATTAAGCACAACACAGTGGAATTTATACTTCTCGGTAATTCTCTCGGCAAATGCTCGAATCTGCGGCTCGTGCGACCCGCCAGCAAGCCCGTGAATGATCACAAGAATAGGAGCGTCGTCTTCCGCAAACCCAGCGTACATTTTGTCAATTTCTTCCGGTTGCAGGTACCGAGTTCGCGGGTGCAAACGCGGTAAATCCGGTTTCGGCTGATATTTCGCCGCTTCGTCCCATTCCGAAGAAGATTCCGGAGCCGGAATCACAAAATCAGCCGTAGTGGACCCGCCGTCCGGGAATTCAAGAATTATACGTCCATAGTGTACTTTATACATTTGAGAGAAGTCCCCCTTGGACGAGTAAATAGACTGTAAATGTCCATTGAATAAGTACGGAGTGAGAGAGAAAGTAGCTCGGTTTTTAAATGCCGGTACGTATTGTTCTACAAATTGGTGGAATTGTACCCGAGAATCATCTGTGTTTGTGTTTTGTGATTCCGAAATCTCGGTATTGTTATCGGATTTTGTGGATTCCGTTTTCAACGGCATAGCCACAGTATGCTGTGAGTGGAACGCGGAAACGTTCCCTCTGAATCCCCAGCCCAGCATTTCGAATACAGTAAGGGAAAGATCAGTAAATCAGGTACTCTGTGCAATAGTTGATTGAACTGACGAGCCGATTTTTCTATTCAAAAAGTACATAAATTCGTCGGGATCAGCCGATGACGGCGATACCGCTTTTTATAAGCCGATATTTGCGCCGCAAATCCTGGGTTTAAAGTTTGCGGCACTTACGTCTGTGGAACATCGCGGATAGCGCAAAATTCGGAACGGAATAAGCTGGAGGCGCAGCAAGTGGCGAAAAAATGTAGTAAATTACAAAACCTCGGTACTTTTATTTCTACTATACAGGCCTGGGACTCGGTATTACGCGTTCCGTGCCCTGGAACATAGCTTAGTCTAGGGGCAGATCGGCAAATCTGACACATTTCTAACGTCTCCGTGCCCAGGGAGACGCCGTCGGCGTTTACGGGGACGACCGCGGCAGTATATTGTAGTCTGCCAAGGAAAATTTCAATTCCATTTGGCTAGTATCTGCATAATTGAGGCTCAGTACCCTCTTATCACAGGCCATCGCCTATCTTCTCATCACAGATTTTTCAGTTCCGAGCCTCGGCACGATAAGCCGATCTGTAATCAGATTACATAATCGGAAACTAAATATTGACATAAACTTAAAATGGATTCTTGCATAATTGCGCGCCACACATGCATAACCATGCATGTCCTTGCAGTAATTTCCCCGAGTGAAATTTTCAGCGGGGTGACACATTCGGTAGATCAAAGAGAGGTAATTCGGTAAAAGTGGCGGAAATAGCGGGGAATTGAATTGTTTTCCTGTTGGAAATTGGCGGATATTTCGGCTATAAAGCTTTTCTACACATTTTCCTCGCAGTTCGGCTTGAGAATTCTGTATTGCACTCGCAGATTTCTCTATCTGAAGCTCCCATTCGGATTTCCTCGGAACAATTGTCGAATTAGCCCAAAAAGTACCTTAAAACCGTTCGGAGTTTTCATCGTTCGAGTACCTGTAAACTATTTAGTGTCTTCTGTGTTCTCCGGTGAAGCGCAATCCAGTCTGCTGCTCTTTTCCGATCCGATATTCCTCTCCTTTGTATACTTTTATTATCTACTGTAGCTATAATGTTGAAATCTCTACGAATTTCAAGCCGAGTTTCCATCCGCTCTTCCCGCGGCTCGGCTCTCGGCCGCGCCACCGGCTGCGCCACCCAGGTTCCGCACGTTTCTTCTCTACTGCGCCACACTCTACCCGCGGCTCCAAGCCTCAGCTTCTCTCAACTCCGCCACAGCCATTACGCCGCCCCGCACTCTTCCGATCCCTCGGAGTTCAGCAGCCGGAAAAAAGTCACAATCAGCGATCTGCAGAAACTCAAAAAACTAGGCAAACCCATAACTATGATAACAGCCCACGACTACATCTCAGGCCTCCTGGCAGACCAAGCAGGTGTCGACGCTGTACTCGTAGGAGACTCAATGGCTATGGTTGCTCTCGGCTATGAATCCACGAATGAGGTATCTTTCGACGAAATGCTCTACGTTTCACGTGCTGTTTCCCGAGGTGTCCAGAAAGCTTTCCAAATAACTGATCTGCCCTTTGGATCCTATGAAACGTCGCCTGAGAAAGCAATGGAATCTGCCGTCGCTATGGTTAAAAAAGGCCGAGCAGAAGCTGTGAAGATCGAAGGCGGGAAAGAGCTGGTCCCGACGATCGAGAAGCTTACAAAGTTCGGTGTGCCAGTCGTCGGACACATTGGACTCACTCCGCAGCGCCAGAGCTCCCTGGGGGGTTTCCGTGTCCAGGGGAAGACGGCAAAGAGTGCCGAAGCTGTACTGGAAGACGCCCTGGCTATCCAGGAAGCTGGCTGCTGTCTTATTGTGCTTGAGGCTGTTCCGGACAAGATGGCCGAGCTGATATCCAGTCAGCTGACTGTCCCGACTATTGGAATCGGCGCCGGCCCGCACACAGATGGCCAAGTGCTTGTACAGCTTGATATGTTAGGTGGGTTCTCCGGGTTCACGCCTAAATTCCTCAAGAAATACTCCAATATGCTGGAGAGCCATACAACTGCGATTCGCAAGTACTGTGAAGAAGTCAGGAGTAAACAGTTCCCCTCGGAGGAGTACTGTTATGTGACGAAGGAAGAGGAGGTTGAAAAATTCCGCAAGCTGCTGCAGCAGAGGGGCAGCAAGAACGACGGCGATTAGCTGACGTTGTGAAGGGTGAAAATAGGGAAAGTATTTGTAGGAAAACCGCTGTATATGTAGTGTGATGGAAGAGAATAGAGATCGGGAACTCTGTTGAATAGAGGATCACCCATTAGAAGAAAAGAACGAAACACAGCTCTGTTGCGCTGATCGAGATATTGTAGTGATAGATATGAAATGCGAAATAGTAGATGCTAGATGCTGTAGTTGCAGGGTGTAAGAGATTCGCTGCGAGTTATAGAATTGACGCCTTAATGTACGTATTGGAGTAACAAGCGGTATATAGAAATCAGCAGTGACAACTGGCAGTTCATTATATGGATATCTGTAGGGTTCTTTCACTGTTTGATAATTAATTTGACACTGAACCAGAAAACAGAAGCAGTTGCTTCCGCAGGTCGGGTGCCTTAGGAAGATTTCTCCTATCTGGCGTAACTACCATCATTACCATTGATATCGGTATCTGCATATCTTGCTGTATATATATATATATATATGCTTCCCATTTTTCGCTTGACCATTCTCTAAATCCATTACCTGGCCTCTTCACAGACGTCATAGCGTTTCCAGGTATATTCTAATAGCGAATTCCAGCATCCCATCAGCAGATCATTGCATTTTCCCTTACAATTCCTGTACTTCCCAAGCATTCTTCGGATTCCCCAAATCTCCTCTACTATATTCTTCCAGCTCGTACAACACATCTCTACCCCTTAACTGAACCTCCGAACGGCTAGGACGCATAATATATGGAAAATACAGATTTCTGCAGCAACATACAGTCAACAGCTTAAAGACAATCAAACAGTTCTGCTTGATCCTCGTTTAGTCCATTTCTCTGTGTATAATAATTATTTCATTTGTTATTCATAATATCTCTTTCCTCCTACCCTATCTTATCCTCTCCTCTCCTCTCTTCTCCTCTCTCCTCTCCTTTCCTCTTACTCTATCAACCACGCCTTCCCATCTCTCACCAGCGACTTCCTTTCCTCTCCTCCTTTCTCCCGAACATCGAAAATCATCGTTCGGCCAAATTCCGGAGCAAGAATCGCGCTTTGCCGATTCTTCAGCTTAGCCAGCCTCTCCAAATCCATCTTAGGGGCCAAGAAATTCTCACTACTCAGTACAAACGTCCCCCAATGCACGCCAATCATCTTCTTCGCCCCCAAATCCTCCATAATCTGTATAGCCTCCGACGGATTCACATGCCGAGGTTTCTGATGCCATGATGGTTCATAAGACCCACATGGAATCATCGCTACTCGGCACCCACTGCCGTACAGCTGCCGAATTCCCTTGAAAACCTCCCCAGCGTATCCGGTGTCCCCAGCATGGAAAAACATGGGCTCCCCGTTCCGCAGAACCAGGAAAGAACACCATAGTGACTTATTTGTATCGAAAATGTACCTCCCAGACCAATGCATTGCCGGAGTACAAACAACTTCATATTTGTCACCTGATTGTGACGTTGAAAGGTCCATTTTCTCCCACCAGTCCAGCTCAGCCACGTTATACACTCCGCGTTTGTTCAGGAAATGCCGAACTCCGAGGGGAACAACCCACAAAGCGCTATTGCCTATCTTAGCAATCGACTCCTCCTCTAAATGATCCGGATGATCATGAGACACAAACACGTAGTCAACGCGTGGCAGCTGCTCAATCTGGCACGGCGCCGGCTGTATCCTTTTCGGCCCGAAAGTATGATGCATTAGGAAGTTCTCAAAGATCGGATCAGTCAGAATACTCAAATTGTCCATCTGCACGTAAGCACAGCTCTGGCCGATCCACGTGAGTGTCAGCCGGTCCCGGGGCGGCGGCAAATCTCGGGATTCGGGATCCGCCGTTGGGGGCCGAAGCTGAGAAGCCAAAAGTGAGAAATCAGGCTGGAAAACCGGCAAAAGCTTCCGCAGAGTCTCAGAATCAAACGGGATACCCCCGCGAGGCCGCGTTTCAAACAGCTCGTGGATCCGGCAGTAGAAAAACTCGAAAAGAGTCTGCGGACGGTATTCGGGGAACGGATTCTCAAATCTACCACCTATACTGAGAGATCCGAACTTTCTATGCGGGAAAGGAAGCCCGCTTTTCGCCAAAAGCTGTTCCTGCTCTTCCGCAGCGCGCCGGGAGATTTCCATCTTGGTGTTGAGCATGAGATATGCTTTGTAAGACACATAGGCGGCAACTATGCCCAGACCTGTTTTCTTCAGACCAGCCATGATGACTTCAATCCAGGACATGAAAAGTACAGTGGGACGCTGATTAGGTGAACTTTTAGTGGACTTTCGGTGGAATGGTGGAAATATCAAGCAGCAAGGGTACACTGTGAGGTGTCTGGGGGCTGGAATTCCGGCGTAGTTGGCTGTTTGAAGGTGTAAGGCTGGAGATGTGAGTGTGAAAATTATAAGCTGATTCAGTAGTGGGGTACTGTGGCGCAGTCAGTGGCTTGAAAAGCGGTAATTCGACGACTTTCCCGTGCACCGATCAAGCCGTAGGAACCGCTGGTGAATTCTGCTGCTGAAAATTGTGCCGAAATACGCGGAAATGAGTAGGAAAATAGCCGATTCTACACGATACGCTCCGACATCAATATAATTTGCGTCTCGGTAAAAAACGATAGGTGATGAGCAAAATTACATGTAGACGCATAAGTGCAGGACGCTGCATATAGATGCGTCATTCCTACATTACAGATTTTATAGTCGCCTTGAGAGCAGAATTGCATTGGATTATACACTGGCGATGCTGATACATAAGAGCTATCTGGCGCTTTTACTCCTCTACCTCTTCCAGCGTGACTTTCCGAGCGTTCAGCTGGCCAGCGGGCTCGGCTTGGGCAGTGCCCGTAGACGTAGAAGTGGGGGCGGAATCGCCGGAGTCGCCGGAAGGTGCATTTTTGGCTTTCTTTCCCGCAGCAGTCTTTGCCGTAGTCTTTGGCTTTGCCTCGGAAGCAGAACCCGAAGGTTTCTCGTCTTCCCACCCGTACAACGGCTTGAAACTGTCAATGATCCCCACATCCGCAAACAAATTAGGGAAAAGCCAGAAACCCTGACGAGTAATGACCAGAATAAAGAGATAGAGTATCAAACGGAAGATGGCCAACACTATAAGCAGCCCGATAAGCCCCAGGAAACCCCAGGATAGATAGTAAGCACCTACACGCATAAAATGTGGCCACAGAGGGAATAATATCACTGTGAATACACCTACTATGGCCAATACAGAGAAGATTATGCTTTTCAGCGTCATAGGCTCGTAATTCCACATAAAATAAATGTTCTCGTCACAGAGTTCAACACCCATAGCCTCTGCCTGAGGGCTGATACGTATTCCTTTGTTCTTTTCCAGTGACATATCGAGAAACTTAATAGCTACGGGTTGTTTCGGCGTCGGTTCCAAATTTGGTTTGTGGCGGAGATTCGGCAGGCCTTTCTCGCGGATTTCTTCTATACTATCGATTTTGCGCACTCTGTAAATCATTCCATTGCGGATAAGCAGCGAAAGTAAATCATCAGCAATCATTACCGGTCCTTTCGCGTCTTTTCCCACTTTGCGCGGGTCCACATCAGCTGACCGGATCGGCGGGCAGTTTTTCTTCGGGTCTGATGACAGTTTTGCGTACTCAGGGGAATTTAGAGCTCTCAGCCCACGTTTAGCTCGGAAAAAGTCAACTTCTTTACCGTTAAACAGCCCCTTCCGCTGTTTCAACATCGAATTGTGGCGCAGGAACTTTGCCACTGCCACAGCCTCCGGCGGCCGCTGCGGGGCACCCGTGGGTCCCGCGGGTTTGCCGTGATTGTGGCCGTCGTGCTCGTCGTGGGCCATTTTAATCCGAAAAGCCGAGAACCGGGGAAACCGAGAAGGAGATGCGTAGTGCTCGGAAAAAAGCGGAGAAAGAGAGGAGAAAACGGAAATTCGCTCGAGGAACCCAGCGACCACTCAAACAGGTGTACGGCAAGCAAGTCAGTTGCCGTTTTACAGGTCTCAGAAGTTGGTAATTGACCGGTTTAACGGGATAATTGTTGAGATCGCCGAATGCAAGTGCAACGTAACGTGTAAATCCCGAAGAATTCTCAAATTAGGAGAGGGCTAAGAGGAGACGCGAGGGTGTGAGACGGGATGAGATGTGATGTGGTAAGGTGGAATAGGATGAGATGTGATCTGGTGAGATGAGATGCGATGTTTTATGAGTGGTGATAAGGCGAAGGCGAGATGAGATGAGAATTGGTGGTATGTGGAGAGAAAGGAGAGGGAAAAGAAGGGAAAAGGAGGGAAAAAGTGGGAAAAGATCGGGAAAGGAGGGAAGAGGATGGAATAGAATGATTCACACAAAGCTTACACACAAAGTTTAGCTCTCAGATAGGAAGATAGTTTCTCAGTGACATTTGGATTGACAATCTGGAAGCTGGTGAATAAAAAACTCGGGAAGTAATTGATTATAAAATATTCTGAGGTGGAGCTGTGGGGCAATAAAAAGCATTCAAAACAGTGGAGGGCTTTTCGTTTTGGTAGTTACTCTGTAGATTACAATATCTCATACAGATACGTCGCGCAGCGATCTTCATTGCGCAACATTTAGTACAGAATTTTCAAAATATTCAAAGATGAGCTTTCAAGCCGAGTATAGCAAATGCACAGTATCACTTCCTATGTATGCAGAAACCGGGTAGAACATTCGACTGCCTTTCATAGACAACAAACTCCCCTCTTTGTCTGCTTCCATTACATATATATGTAGAACATCCCATCCTGAGGTAAAACGGGCCCAGAATCTGTTAATCCCGGGACATGTGGAGAAACTGGAGCCCAGGGTAAATGCTGGCGGTCCTCTGGCATCCTTCGCAGTCTTCCAGTACCACGGAAACCGACTGCTGATTCATTTTCCCGATTCAAATCCTCATCAGAGTATCCCATAAGCTCATAAGGAACGGGTCTGTACTGGTATAAATGACGTGGCGACTCATAAGGTCCACCCATTGCCTCCAATTCTACAGTTGAACGTCTCATAGCGTATCTTGGGACGTAAGGAGCACCTGGGCCGAGAGGGCTAAACACGGCATTACGCGGCACTAAAGAACGGGTATTCCCAGGCCTGGATCCCCTGGGAGTTCCTATGTGAGCCATGTTATCAACAAATACCCTCTCATTCACAGGGTAGTCGTACATTACGTCCTGACTTGGTTTTCTCCCGTCAATGAAACGAGGATTGTGGCTTATCTGGTGCATCCCGTAGGGCGGAGGACCCACAAGTCTACAAACAAGGGTATCAGTAGTTAGAAAGTGATTTCGATAGTGAAATGGGTATCTCATATCGCCATTAAGGGCGTATTGGTATCAAATACAACTTGTGCTGGTATACTAGATGATTGAACTCTACAAGTGCATTCTGTTTCTGGTTTAAACGCAGCTGCGCCGATGTGCACTGGTAATTCCGTAAATTCATAAGCTGGTCGATGCTGTAGATCCGCCTGTTTGTTGGTTTCCGCGGTTTAATCTCCAATGAAATGCGAATCTTCCGACCCGGTTTGCTGCCATTCCGCGTATCTACTGACAACATTGCTATTTCTACTATTTCTACTATCTCTGCTAACTCTGCTAAAAAAGCTTTAAACAACTATATCAAAAGATACCTCCTTTTGCTACTTCCAGCACACTATTCTTCCATCCATTATTCCCTTCTCATAGCACAGCCATCGCCAGTATCAACAGCATCTCAGCTTTTGCTGGTTTCCTCTCTTCTCCCGCTCAGATGGGCGCTCATCTAATCGAAACTTTGCGGCTCAACTGTTGTAAACAACTTAACGTTTAGTGGATATGCGCCGAGCTTCCTTGGCTGAGTTTATTTCCACATACTTTATTCGGACACAAAAGCCGCCCAAGCCTAACACAAATATCTTGAGCGCTTTTCCTCATTGGGAAGTTCCTACCTTACCGGCTTTACAAGCGCTAGTCTAAAAGGAGAAACTACGGGTTCGGTGGGCGAAGGCGGGAGATGTGAATGATAGCGAAAAGGGAAATTCAGTAGAGGCGACGGCACTGATAAAGCGTTGATGATTTTACCGCCTTACCGTGTAAAGAAGAGAAGAAGGCGAAGAAGAGGAATTGCGGGATGTATCAGAGGTACCAGAGGTATCAGCGGTATCAGATGTGACGCATGGAAGTTGAGAACAGAGTTACGAATTCGATTTCAGTAGTATGGGTTACATAGATGACAGTAAGGGATCATTATCACGGATAGGCTAAGCTTAAGCCTTATCGCTATATCTATATCGTAGACAGTGTAGTGTAGGGTATGCAGGGAAAGCAGCAGACGTTCGCTATGATAGATGTGAAGAAGTGACTCAGCAGAGTGCAGTGTGTATGTCTGTAGGTTTATATGTGTATGTGTGTGTATTAAATCTATCTCTATTATACAATTTCCTGCAATTGGATCTATTCCGACTTCCTCAGCTTGCTTGTCTCTTCTTCCCCCTCTGCTACGCCATCTACCCCACCCTCTGCTCCGCCTTCTCCTCCAGCGCCTCTATCACCTTCGCGTCTATCTCAATCTCAGTGCCTAGCTCCATCAAGTGCCTATCTCTTCACCAATCCTGTATCTCCTCTATCACCATCCTCTATAGTCGCATCACTAAGCACCGCGCATTTCCCTTCTGAGCAGCTCAGCCCGTATCAAGCTTCCCGTCTCCTCATGCCGCGGCTCTATTCTAACTCTCCACACCATCACCACCCAGCGGATTTCATTAAGCATCTCAGCCACAGCGTTTGCCGCTCTGACCCTCGCAGTATCTCCCTAATCCCCAATTCCCAATCCAATCCCCTTCCTTCAACCCCGTCAACGGCTCTCTCATCCCGCGGGATCGCCGCCCGCCCTGCCGCTGCCGTCTCCCTGCTTACCCGCCGAGCCCGAGTGCGACTTACCCAAAAGGGAAATTCCGCCCGCTCGCTTCCGCCATGAAATCCGACGCTAACGGAGCAAAGTATATATAAAGGTGAACCTGCCGAGAGTGATAAATGTGAAAAACTCGTTTGGATATCTGGAAATTGAGGATACTCAGGAAAAACAGAACTGGACTCTACTGGACTGGACTGTTCTACTACAATTTTCAACTTCTACTACAACTCCAACTCTCAGTAATACACCTCTCACAATGGGTATCGAAGCTCTTCACCCTTTCGCTCCCCTCCAGCCCGAGGAAATCAAAATCTGCTCGAAACTCATCAAGGACAACCACAACGGGTCCAAAGTTCAGTTCCGTTTCATCGAACGCAATGATCCGCCCAAATCCAAGATGCTGCAGTACATTGCGGCCGAGAGAGCAGGCTCTCCCCTGCCATATGTGCCCCGTACCGTTACCGTTATGTACTACGTAACCGACGAGGACAAACTGCTGCGCAAAGTCGTCATCAACACCGTCCACAAGCAGATTGTACAGCTCTTCAAGCTGCCCAAGGGCGTCGTCGGCCCGGCTCAGCCCGAGGATATGATTGAACAGGAATACATTTGCCTCAATCACCCTATCGTCAAGCAGGAAATCGAGAAACTGAAACTCCCTGCCGGTTACGAAGTCATCTCTGACCCCTGGATTTACGGCACCGACGACCCTAAAGAGGACAGACTCCTGTTGCAGCACTATATGTACCTCAAGTGCGATCACCCGGAAGCCAACCACTATTCTCTCCCATTGAAGTTCTCCCCCGTGTTTGACGTCCTGAGCAAGGAATTCGTCCGTATGGACTATCTCCCTGGCGGTGCTGACGCCACTACTGTGCCTACTCAGCCGTACCCGGGCTACAAGGCTGTTGAGTACCATAAGGATTTGATTTCTGAGCCTGAAAGACCTATCAAGCCTCTCACCGTAGATCAGCCCGAAGGACCTTCTTTCACCGTCCGTGATAACGTTGTCGAATGGCAGAAATGGAAGTTCAGAGTGTCTACAAACTGCCGTGAAGGCTGCGTTCTCTACGACGTCACTTTTGACGGCCGTGACGTGTTTTACAGAATGTCCCTGTCGGAAATGACTGTTCCTTACGGTGATCCCAGGGCTCCTTTCCACAGAAAGCAGGCTTTCGACTTGGGAGACGTCGGCTTCGGTGTTTGCGCCAACCAGCTGAAGCTCGGATGCGACTGTCTCGGGTATATCCACTATTTCGATGGTCACCGTATTGATATCAAGGGAGACCCAGTGTTCCTGGACTCTATTGTGTGCCTCCACGAACAGGACAACGGGCTGCTGATGAAGCACGTGAACTACAGAAACGACAAGGCTTACGTGACCCGCCGTAGAGAACTCGTAGTCCAGACTATTGCTACCGTATCCAACTACGAGTACATTGTAGAGTACATCTTTGACCAGGCTGCTGGAATCACTATTCAGATCAGAGCTACCGGTATTCTGTCTACTATGCCCATTGACGACGATGTGGTTGTCCCCTGGGGCACCAACGTCGGCCCGGGTGTCATGGCTGCTTACCACCAGCATCTGCTGTCTTTCCGGTTTGATACCGCTGTGGACGGACATAAGAACACTTTGGTGTACGACGATGCGGTGCCCATGTCTGCAGATTCTCCTGAGAATAAGTACAAAGTAGGATATGTGACCAAACGTCACGTTGTCGAAAAGGCTGGATCCTGTGATGGTAATCCTTTCGCTGCTCGTGCATTCACGGTTATTAACGAGAACAAGATCAATCCTGTGTCCAAGAGACCCGTCGGTTACCGTATTAAAGTGCCTGCTGCTCAGGGGATCATTGCCGCCCCAGAATCGTTCAATACGAAGAGAGCTAAGTTTGCTACTAAGCCGTACTGGGTCACTAAATACGCTGACGACACTCTGTATGCCGCTGGTGAGTTCACTAACCAGTCTAAGGAGGACACTGGACTGGCTGTATGGGCTAACGGCGTCGACAACGTCCGAGACGAGGATATTGTTGTCTGGGCTACTCTGGGATTCACTCACGTTCCCCGACCTGAGGATTTCCCTGTGATGCCTGTGGAGATGCACCAAATCCACATCTTCCCGGTTAACTTCTTTGAGAAGAATCCTGCTCTGGATGTTCCTCAGTCAGACCCTAAGAAGAACAGGTCTGTTCTGGTCAACAGCACTAATGCTGAGGCCGCTGGAACTTCTTCGTGCTGCACTAAGATGTAGAGTGGAGATGGAATTGGTTTAACAGGTTTCAATTGGAGTATTTGAATAGAGTTTATACGTTTTGTTAATTTGAGATGAAAATAATGTACAAGGAACAGTTTAGAGATGAATAGTAGGAAGTAGATAGTAGATGGAAGAAGAACAGCGTAAGGTAGAAAGGTAATAACATAGCGAACCCTGGTTTGAATGAGATGAAACAGACTGTCTGTCTTTATACGTAACCAGGGGCCTTCCAACACATCCATGAGCGTTTGATGTGCGTATTTTATGATAAAGCTACAGTAGATGGCTAATTTGTATGAATTATATGGAAGTTTGTCGTTCTCCCCGCTAAAATATAAAACATTCAGTCTGTTCGGTCCATCTCTGGACTCGAGTATACATAATACGATACTCAGTCTGAATTCTGGCATCTGACAACTCGTGCTGTCCAGTATGTAGCACTATGCAATGCAGCCTTGACTCTGAACAACCATTCCGGCTTCAGCACTCCCGATATGCAGGTCTCATCAATGTGTTTCATCCGTTCCAATCATCAGGGAAGATTCCTCGTATCTTCTGATCGGAAGTACCTTTACTACACCCTCCTTATTGTCTAACGGTATTACACGGCTGGAGTTACATCCCTGCTAAACACATCAGGCAACAATTAACTACTCTATATAAAGACATCTCCTCATTCAGACCTCCAGAGGTTTTACTTAATCATTCCCCTCATTCAGACCTCAAAAGCTTTTACCTAATCATTCACTTATCGCTTATCTTCCGCCTTCCCCTGGGCTTCCCACAGAGTAAAGGAATACCTGTGTTCCCCTTCCTCCACTGGCTGTTCGGGAATCTCAACGTGATCTCCCACAAATTCTCGCAGGGCCGGTTCAGGAAGCCTGTTCCAATCGCGGCTCTCTATCGCGGAAGAATCTGCCTCAGGCTTTGGATACCAGCGGAAATCTTCCAAAAATGCGTCTCCGTCAGGCACATTGCTATAAATCTCCGTCAGCAGCAAATACCGCGTCCTAGGATGTCTCAGTGCTTCCCGATACACCTGCGACCCGCCGATTATATAGATTCTTCCAACTTCCTCCTTAGTTTCCTCTTCATACCTCCTCAACAGCTCTAAGGCCCCATCTATTGAACCCGAAAACAACGTAGGAGTCTTCTTATCCAGCCCCATCAACTCTGTAGTATGGGGAAGTTTCCTGCTAAGCACAACGTTGATACGGCTGTCTAGAGGCCTAAACTTCGGAGGAATTGACTCCCAGGTATTACGACCCATTATCACTGCATTCCGGGCTTTTATATCATTTGGGCCGCTCGTGACTTGTTTGAAGTACTTCATTTCCTTCCGCAAACGCCAGGGAAGTCCGCCATTCTTGCCGATGGTCAGCGACGGCACAGCTGCCGCGACAATCAACGTCAACGGCTTAGTAGCTTGTTCAGCAGTCATTACGTAGTACTGTTGTTCAGCCTCTCTCTCTCTCTCTCTGAGGTTAATGCAGGTTTCTCGGTGAGTTCTTTTAACAGGCAGCAAAATATAAGTTCTTCGGGTCAAATAGGAATTCCCAAATAACTAAATAGTGTATCAAAAGACCTATAAGATCCCCGAATCTTCCATAAGACATCAAAAAAGTTGCTCATTACGCGTCGCGTGAATTTTTCACTTACTGTGCACATGAAAATAGGTTTTCAGATTACGTGATCTCAAAAGTGCCGGAAGTGAAAAATGTGAAACTCGGGGATTCGAGAAGAATCAACGGGAGATATGGAAGCAGTGGGGATATACAGTATATATCTGGGTATAATTTATGGAATTCACTACCGTAGAACGTTTTATTCAATCTTGCACTTTCCAGTTACTATAATAGCGCAATTTCTGCTTTTCTGACACCCCCCAGAATGTCTCAAACCGTGACAACAGTGACGGAAACGCTCCAATTAGACAGCAATAGGAAAATACAGGTTTTGCTGACTCTACCGAAAGGATCGGCATCTCAGGCGGCTGTGCAGGTGTTTCTGAGCACTTCTAGGGATCGACAGCCTAGTTTATCCAGCTATGTGTACGCTATCAGCGATGTAAGTGAATCTGTATGATCGCCTGGTACTCATATACTAACAATTGAAGCCCCGAACAAACGAAATTTACACAACAAACCTGTTCCAGGAAGAGGGCTCCATTGACGCTGCTACGCGGATTGCTTCCATTCTCTGTCGGAAGCTGCAGCGACCTGTCTATCTTGGATTAGCTGATTTCCACCTATTGAACGACGGGCCAGAGGACATTGCAGCAGTGATAGCGTTCATCCGCGCCAAGAACGCTGAATCGCTGTGATCCTTGCATCTCATAGAGAGCATCTGGTTATATTATTATGCCCATCAACGGGGTTTTCCATCTGATTTACCATCGATCACCCCTGCTGCCATCGGATAAATCTATAATCACTTTTCTGATCACGTAATCCAAAACCATCATATATCCGATCACGTAATCAGAGAGGGTAATTAGCTTATCATGAAATTTCCTACAGCAAAAAAATTCTTTTGATAGGGATGAAAAAATGAGTGAAAAGGATGAGAAATAACTGGGCTTTCGGCGACTATATTCACGTCTATTCTGCATTACCTGGAACCTACCAGGCCACCCCTTCTACCCTGCAACTCAGAAATCGCAACATACGAGCCTCCGCACACCCAGAATGTCGTCCAAATCTCAGCCCTCAAGAAAGGGCAAAAGAGCTTGGAGAAAGAATATCGATATCGAGGATATCGAAGTAGGACTGGAAGAATCGCGAGTGGAACAGCGCACAGTGGGCACTTCTGCAAGTCTAGAAAACACAGAATCCGCCGAATTGTTCACTATCGACACTCAAGGCGACGACTCCATACTGAAAAAGAGGAAAATCAAACCACTTAAAGCTCAAGAGATACTCGCTAGAAGGAGCGCAGTCCCAGCTTTGGTAGCCCCAAAACAGAAGAAAACGAAAAAAGTTCCAAAGAAAGAACTCGACAGACTTCTGCGCGTGGCTGGGGTGAGAGACGGTGGTTCTGCTAAGGCTATATATGAAAAAGACGGAATCCTTACAACTCCCGTGTACGATGCCTGGGGCGACGACAGATCTGTGGCGAAATCCTCGGTGAAAGTCAACACGAACGCGTCTAAATTGATCCCTGAGATCACGAAAACTCTCATTGACTTGGACTACGAACAGGTCTCAAAGCTGAGCAAAGAGGAGAAGAAAGCTATCCTGTTCCACGGTATCAGCGCGAAGAAGAAAGTAGTGGTGCCTGCTACAATGAAACTGGGCCCGGAAAAAATATCTGAAACGGCGCAGACCCCTGTAGAGATCCCCCATGCTGGTAAATCGTATAACCCTTCGTTTGAGGAGTGGCAAGAACTTCTCCGCACAGAATATGTGAAGGAGAAAGCACGTGTAGACAAAATGGAGGAATTGGAGACGTATAAAGCTAAGATTCAACTGCTGATCGAGCAGCTCCCGGATGGAGATGATATGGCTGTGGATAGCAATGCTGAAGAGGAGGAAGAGGAGAAGGAAGGTGAAAGTGAAGAAAAGGCAGCGAGTTCAGACGATTCTGTGACAGTAAAATCAGTAAATAAACCTGTAGAAGTGAAACGCAAGACTCAGGCTCAGAAGAACAAAGATGCCAGGAAAGCTGAGTTGCAACGTTTGGAGAAACAACTGAAAACTGTAAAGAAACAGTTACAGGATCTGCATAACTTACATCAAGTGTTGAAAGAACACGAAAATCAAGTCTCAACAAAGACTTCTAAAAAGGATAAGAAGAAGAAAAAGACGAAACTGTCGAAATACGATCCTGTAGAGTCTCAGCTAGAAGTGAAACTGTCTGATGAGCTCACAGATTCGCTGCGCAGGTTGAAACCCGAAGGAGATCTGACGAAGGATCGATTCAAGACTCTGCAAGGCAGAGGGTTAATAGAAGCCAGAGTTCGCGTCGGGAAACGCAGAAGATACACGCCGAAAGTTACCGAGAAGTGGAGTTATAAAGATTTTAAATAGACTAGATGGTGCAGGAAGGAATGTATTTTATGCTATCAGTATGCATATGGGTATTCGTAGGTTGTAGCCGGAGTGGACTATTGTAGAGTTGAGATTCAGGTTGAGGTTCAGGTTCAGGTTAAGGCTGGGCTGATGGATATCGTAGATGCTGAAGTTGAGGATTGAAAGGTGGAAAGAAGGAGAGAAGATTGTTAATTGAGAGATGGTCTGGGTGGAAGGATGATCCAGGGATAGTTTAAGCAGTGTTCGAGGATCAATGAGTAGGGAGAAAGTGCATTCGTTGGCTCTTGGATATATGTCTCAGACTACTATGATACTATTATGACATTAGTATAATACTATTATGACGTTACTATAATATAACATTATTAGAACACTACTATAACACTACTATAATACTACTATAACACACTACTATGTGATTAATATTTGACTGTTAGTTGTTCATCCGCACTTTTCTCCAACTAACCTCTATATCGAGTCGAGTTTTTTTAAATCCCGGGTTTCAGCTTCATCTCTTCATATACTTCCCGAAGACTCTTTCTGAAGACCGAATAGCTAAATTCTGTTTTTCCGGTGGCAGTCGTATCACTTTTCAGGTACATTCTCTACCAGTTATACGTGTTTTCTCGTATTTCCTGTCAGGAATGGAAGAACTGACAGAAGGCTGCTTTTGATATCGTTTGGAATTTCAATAAGTTGACAACTGGTAATCTTGGATTATTTTCTCAGTAATTTATGATTCAACTGCTGCAATTCTTCTCTTCTTCTCTTTTTCTCTTCTTCTCTTCTTCTCTTTTTCTCTTCTTCTCTTCTTCTCTTCTTCTCTTCTTCTCTTCTTCTCTTCTTCTCTTCTTCTCTTCTTCTCTTCTTCTCTTCTTCTCTTCTTCTCTTCTTCTCTTCTCCCTCCTTCTCCTCCTACACCTATAGTACAAACAATTATCATAATTCACTATATATGAACTCTTAAAGAACTACTCAAGCAAAAAACACCGGCATCAATTCAAAACAACCCCTACGACTGTTTACACTCAGCTGGATCAGCCTTCTTAGCTGCTTCTTCACCATCTCCTCCTTCAGAGTCGTTCTCACTATCATCATCGTCGTCTTCGTCATCGTAGTCTTCCGAATCATCATCATACTCGTCGCCCTGGAATTGCTGTTCATATTCAAGTGCTTCGCCGGTAAACCAATCAATTGCTCGAGGAATAAGCTTGTCTTTAATCTCCTCACCAATCTGGTAATCCATTTCCAGTTTCTCTTCCAAATCTGCGTCAAACTCCTCGTCTTCTTCCTCCTCCTCTTCATCATCTTTGTTAGGAACCTTCGGAGGAGAGAAAAAGTTAAAGAAAGACTCGCAAGGAGTGATTTTCTCTACTGTACGAGTAGCTTTAGTATGCTTATTACGCTGTTTCCTCTTCTCTACAGTCACTGTCACGTTCTTCTCATTGGAAACCCAGTTAATCTTATCTCCCTCGGCATGATCGTACATATAATCACCGGAATATTCGAGCTCATCCTGGTAATAATAGGATTTAGTCAGCGTTTTGTTTGTAAAAAACGGATTCTCATTGAAAACGAATATCAGCTTGAACCCCTCGGCTCCTTCTGGGTATCCTACTTTGATATCTGCCAAGTATTTCAACACTTCCACATCTCTGTCTGTAACAATAGTACTCAAAGTCGGCATATTCATAATTGCAGTCTCCCAAAAGTTCGGAATTCCCTTCACATCTTCAGCAGTTTCCTTCTCCTTCTCTTCCTCTTTTTCCCCAGCTTCCTTCTCTGCATCCTCTTTGCTCAGGACGTCTTCTTCTTCCTCTTTCTTTCCTTCCTCCTCTTCTTCTTCCTCTTCCTCGTCTTCACCTCCTTTACCTGCCGCAATCTCTTCCTCGGTAGGTTCCTCTTCACCGTTCACAATACGGGCTCTGTGGTCATACAGGGGTTCAAACTTCTTGGCATACTTCCGTTCTAACTCGGAAACTTCCTTCTGGAAAGCCATTTCAAGCTCTAACTGTTTAGTCATGATTCCTTTCAATCCTTTAATACGATTCTTAATAGGAGTAGGAAGAGAAGAAATATACCCGGAATCGCGGCCAATAAGAGTGCCCAGCTTGCCCTCAATAAGCGACAGAAGCTGCGGGTTGTTTGCTGCAGCTGCCAGAGTAGCAGAAGCTGAGGATCCTTCCTCCTGGATAGTGGAAACTTGAGGATGAGCCTGACGAAGATAGGAAGAGGAAGCAGCTGCTGGAGTGTTCTGCGGGGTTGGCGCTTCCGCCAGCTCGCCGAGACGTCTGTTTCGGATGGATTCGGCCATTTTAGAAGGTCTCAAGGGTTCAATTGTGATAGAAACTATAGAAAGCTGTAATTTATCACTATTGAAGAATGGAGTTGAGAATCAATCAGTTATACCACGATTTTCAGGAGTTCTAACCAATCAATCCAGCTGTTTCGCAACCAATCAATCAACTACACTGTTGAGAATATCTCCTCAACGTGTTATATGCACGATTATTGAGGAATAAATTGGTTTTTCCTTCAGTTAAACTGTGGCGAAGCAGGAGGGCCCTTCCAATCATAAATCATCCGCCCAGCTGGCAGGCAAAACTTTTGCTGAGATCTCAAGTGAGGTGCGGCGTACATGTGACATTGTGCATGACCTTGCAGGATGGGGTGAGATGTGAGGTGGGAAGGGAGACGTGAGGTGGGACGTGGGAGGAGACGTGAGGTGAGAGCTGGGTGAAAAGATGGAAGGAAGGAGTTGAAAGGATAGACGGCCAAAGACGGCCAAAGACGGCCAAAAAAGGGGTTAATTGCTTATTCCTCGGGAGATTGTGCTGAAAGATCATTTAGGGTGGTAATGGTGGCTGTTGGTGGTTTTCAGACGTCTGGCGTTCGCGGATGGGGCTGCTAGTAAGTGGGTTGTATGTGCATGTATGTTCACTAGAGACCTACCGGTCTACAGCTGACTGGGAAATGCAGAACATATTCAAATCATAGAAGTCGAGTATATATACTACATAGAGGCGGATATCACAGTCTTGAGCTACTCTAAAATCTACTTTTTGGCTGTATACGGGTCCTCTCCACCCTGCGAGTCTCACAGCTTGGTCTGGAAGGTCTCGCTGAGCTTAAAGCAGTTATGGCTGGGGAGTACCTGGGACTGCCGAAATTGAGCCGTTTAATAGTAATATCTTGCTCCTTTATTCCTGTATTCTATTTTGTTTATCTCTTAACCTTTTCTATATCCCTACAAAAACACTAATTCTGACCTCTGATCGCCAGTTTCTCAGCCAACATCCCATTTCGGCTTCTGCTCAGTAGAATCAAACAAGGAGTACTGGTATCTCTATTTTCATGCAACTATCTCCAAAAGAGAGACTCCCTGTCACTACAGTGCTCACCTACAAAACATACATTACTCCCAGTATGCTCCATTCTAAATACACACGTGCGGCCGCCAGTTATAACTCTCCCTGTCTATCCCTGTCCATCCGCTTTCGGCAGTTCCGATACCGAGCCGATGAGCAGAGCAGAAATATATACAGAGAAAAACAACAACGAGAAGAGCTGCTGAGAAACCGGCCGAGGAATCCATTGTAATAATGAATGTCTCAAAGATAATCCAGTAAAAACGGGATTATTCTCGCTATTCCGCTCATTTCAACTGTCTCAATGGAGGACGCCCCGAGGTGAGACAGCTCGGCCTTATCTGCAAAGTACCATCTCCCAGCATTCCGCACTGAGCAGCACACTGCCTTGCTAGTTACTATATTGGTTAATTTAGTTCCTGAATTTAATATTTCCGACAGTTTTTACACCATATAACTGCATATCCCGTCTCCTGAACGGTTCAATATCTCAGTGCGGCTCGCGGTACCGGCATTTGGTGATAAGAACAAGGCCAAGTATAAATCACATGTTTTAGATGTCTTGAACTCCTGCGATATAAGAAGATGCTGACGGGCAGTATATGTAGAATATATAATGTATTTGGTGAGTAGTTTTTATGTAGAATAGAATATATAGGGGAAATACAAAAAGCGTCGTTCGTTCTTCTGTAGAGAATGTATCACTACAGCTGATAGACTGCAATTCAGTGCTAAAAGATGTTTTACCACGATGAGATTTCAAGCTGACGACTAGCAGGCTGAAGTCAACTCGTAGGAAACAAGACAGTATTTCCTATCAGCCATGGCAGCCTTGTCACCACCTATCAACACCTATCAACACCTACCATCTACATCCTATCTTCTAACCTGACAGATCAACTATACGCTTATCTTCTGACTTGGGACAACTTCAATATCCTCCCTCCTACAGTTTCATCCTCCTCCCACATTTATACCCAGCTGCAACTCTCTACACCGCCTCTGTCTCGACCTACAGTTTACATTTACACTCCTACAACTTTCACAATAAATAACAATTGAGCTACAAAGAGCTACTAAAGCTACAAACGGTATCTCAGTCAAGCAGAAGCGTCAACCTTAGCAATGTAAGACAAAAGATCAACAACTCTAGCAGAGTATCCGTACTCATTGTCGTACCACGAAATCAGCTTGACAAAAGTAGGAGACAGGAGAATTCCAGCCTTGGCATCAAAGATAGAAGAGCGAGTGTCACCCAAAAAGTCAGTAGACACCACATCGTCCTCAGTGTAACCGACAATTCCAGCCAAGTCTCCCTCAGAAGCAGCCTTCATAGCCTCCTTGATCTCGTCATAAGTCGTCTCCTTGGCCAATCGGACAGTCAAGTCGACAACAGACACGTCAGTAGTCGGGACACGCAGAGACAAACCAGTCAGCTTGCCGTTCAGCTCGGGGATAACCTTGCCGACAGCCTTAGCAGCACCAGTAGAAGAAGGAATGATGTTTCCAGAAGCAGTACGGCCACCTCTCCAGTCCTTGTGAGAAGGACCGTCCACAGTCTTCTGAGTAGCAGTGATAGAGTGGACAGTCGTCATCAGACCCTCGACAATGCCAAACTTGTCGTTGATAACCTTGGCAAGAGGAGCCAAGCAGTTGGTAGTGCAGGAAGCATTAGAAATGACAGTCAAGTCAGAAGTGTACTTGTCCTGGTTGACACCCACAACAAACATAGGAGCATCCTTAGAAGGAGCAGAAATGACAACCTTCTTAGCACCGCCCTTCAAGTGAGCAGAAGCCTTCTCCTTGTCGGTGAAGACACCAGTAGACTCGACAACATAGTCAGCACCTACAGATCCCCAGGGAATAGCAGAGGGGTCTCTCTCGCCAAAGACAGTGATGGCCTTGCCGTCAATGATGAGCTTGTTGTCCTTGTGGTCGACGGTACCCTTGTATCTGCCGTGGGTGGAGTCGTACTTGAACATATAAGCGGCGTACTCTACCGTGATGAAAGGATCGTTTACAGCAACGACTTCCACCTCGGGGTTAGCCAGAGCATTACGGAGCACGATACGTCCGATTCTGCCGAATCCGTTAATTCCTACGTTGACCATTTTGACTATTTAGATGTTTATATGTGGGTTCTGTGGTTTATACTGTGATATACCTGTTTTTCTGCCTATTTCTCTGAGAAATACCACGGAGATGAGCAGCAATTGAGGGGATCCTCGGGGTTAAATAGGCGAGCTGAGAGGCCACCGGGGAGGTTAATAAGCTTTGGTGTGACAATTGTCGCGGGACAATATGAGGTGTCCGGAATCACCGTAGACGGAAGAATTAGAGGGGTAGGCGGAGGGGGCGGAGGGCGAGGCCAGGGAGTGGGAGAAGAGTGGGAGTGGGAGTGGGTGCTGAGGTATTGGGTGGGTGAATGTCGGTCGCAGGGGTCAATTGAGTGGTGGAAAGATGGTATAGTCTCTACGGAGTGCTCTGAGTTGTGAGGTGCTGGGCTGTGCGTAGTGATGGCTAGCTAAGTGCGCTCCGAGTTTCACTTCTCAAAGATTTGTCACGCGGGCTGACGTGTACGGAAGCATTTGTCACGGCGATGCGATGGGATCGGAGTGAGACGTGAAGTGTGGGCGAGAAGGGGTGATACGGTGGAAATGACTGAACATAGAGGCGAAAATGACTGATTTATTGGTTAGAAAGGTCATATATGTTGATTTATTGTGTGTTGTAGTGGAATTGGATATTCCAGTTCGGCGGCGGCACTGCGCGGCGGGCCTGGACTGTGGATCTTCCCGTTGGACGCAGTGGACGTCGGAAGGCCAGTCGAAGCTGCTACGAGATGGTATAGCATTTATTGGATCTAATTGAACATTTAATGGCCTGAAGTACCTACTGGCGAGTCTATTATTTACTACTAGGATTCTCGCTACTATACAGTGCTGAACTGGTGCGCTGGAAGCTTGACTTTCTAAGCAGAAACTGCAGGAACTGGCTTAGCTGGCTATTTCACTCGATCTGCACAGCCTATTACTCTTCGGCTGCTCCTCCGGCTTCAAAATTCATCGAATCCGAGTTTCTACTTGCCGGATGCAGAAAAAGATACACTGGGAACGAAATCTAGTCGAGCAACTCAGGCAGGCTTTGGATTACCAGTGGTCTACCAGATCACTGAATGAGTGACCCGTTTTATTACAGGTTCTACATATCTAAATTATCCGATAAAATTCCCGGTAAATTTCACTTCTATCATCTGGTTGATTCACCCGTATTTCCCGTTTTTCGCATGCGAAGTGAAAATGGAAGTTTCGGTTCATCCGAAAAAGTCCAATAGGTGGTAGATGACTGATGAGTAATTTTTCATCTCTACACTGAGAAAGTTGAAACAGCCGGTGTGAACTGAAAATGAAAAGGCGGTATTATCAAAACAGGTTCGCCTCTCAAAGTGACAGTGCGGCTGTATTTGCTTCCATGCTGCATTATTTCCAATTTATCAATACCATATATCTATTCCGAGACGTATATGCCATTTTTCACCTACTACTACTTCTACTTCGAATTAAGACAGAACAATAATCAGCATACCATACCTCCCGCCCAATGCCTACATTTTCTCCCATAACTAATTTCCTACTGACAGTTTCCATACCAATACATCAATCAAATCCAAATCCTTCCCGTCCTTTCCACGTCTCAGCCCCCTTCCAATCCCCTGTATCGGCAGTTCCTTTACACCGGCTGCTCACGCAGTTCACCCTCAATTTGATTTTTCCGGGTGGCAGCGAAAACGTCATCGACCCGGATTACGTAATCCCAAACTCTTATGTCATGAAAAATGTACGCAAGAATGTCATTTGTCCTGCGTGACAAATTTCACTCCCATCTCGTGCGATTCGGATGAGAAATTGAATAGCATCGGAAGCAATCGGCGTAGCGATAAAGCGGGAAAAACAGGAACAGAGCGAATAATTGATGAAAATAGATGGTTTACTAAGGAAACCCGGTGCTCAGAAAATACATCCGATGGTATCCGAGTGGTACAGTCCTTGCGTGTTTCTCTAACCAGTCCTTTCTACTCTTCTGCTCTCCTATCCTACTCCCTCCATCCGATACTTTGCACGTATCACATCACAGTCCGCTAAAAGGCCATTATTACCCCACATTTCCCCATTCCCGATTCCATATTGAAATGCCGATGGAATCCCTTCATCCCTGACAAATACGGAACTTCAAGGCATCAATTGTCACGTTGCAGAGCAATTATGGGAAATGTAGGAATCTCAGCTCCATTTTATTCCGATAAACACTAATTCGGTACCTCCCGTTCCGATTTATTTTCTTTACCCAACCCGGTTTTTTCCTACCCCGGATATTGCGAGAGGTGCGCTGCTGCGAATAACCGGAAAGCTGCGGAATAATTTAAATATTTCCCCGGATTCTTGTAGGTTTGATAGGTCAATGGATACGATATTCCGGGGTTGATAGGGATGTAGGTATAGGGGAGTTATAGTTATAGTAGTTATAGTAGTTATAGTACTTATTAGTAGAGATAGTAGTGATAGTAGTGATAATAGTTATAATTGTTATAGTAATTATACGGGAGTTATAGTAGTTATAATAGTTATAGGGGAGATCCAGCGTAGTGTAGATCTTAGGGATGGTAGAAAGGGAATTGTACGGGCTGTAGGAAGATAGCTGAGGAAGATAGCTAAGGAGGACTACTGATTATATATATTATTATTTATGTTTACAGCCTTTAAATCAACTCCCTATGTAAGACTGATGGGATGCGAGATGATCTGGTAATTGTAATTGTATTGTAGTTGATTGCGGGATTATAGAATAATAGGAGTAGTAGTAGTAGTATAAGATTGGGCTATAAAACTATCCAACTATTCAACTATTCTACTATTCAACTGTTGAAGTGACCAGTGAATATCAGAATGAATCCTTGGATTATCTGTAACAATTTCTCCTATATTTGATCATCCAGCAATCATTGAGTCCATCCGTCTCTTGTGTAGTTCAACTCTAGAGGTCTTGAATACCGTAATACCGTAAATATCGTAAATGCAAGGCCGTAGAGATCATATTATCCCATTTCAGGCTTAGTAGTATATAAAGTAGTGTGTAAAGTAATGTATAACATAGTGTTATGGCTCACTAAAAGCCACCCTGAGTAGCTGAATAGTCAGTTTGATCTCCTGGTACTTCGTAGAAAAAAAAACATACTTCCACTCTGTGATATTCGGCCTCTCACCTGTATATCTCCCATCTCTTAGTCTTCAGCTGAAGATTATCCGTCTTCTTTTCTTCATAATGCCTACCCAATTTCTATTTCTGCGTAAACCTGTGGAGTAGTAGGAACTAATTAGACTGTTGAAACGTTACCAAGCTTTTACTTCTATTCCGAGGGCTTTTGAAGTATCAGAGATAAGCAGGAGTTGTTTAGGTTGATCCAGTTTGCTTAAATATCTCATAGGGATTCGAATATCCAGCTCAGAGTTGAATTTCAGATGTAGAAAGCTATATTTGACTTTCCTATCGTTTTTGCTGTTATCTTCTGTCTTTTTCTCGTCTTCTGTTTCCTCCTTTCTCCTTATTTTCTTCTTTCTTTTTCCCTTTTTCCACCTTTTCTTCTTTTTTTCCTCATTTTCGTTTCTTTTTCCCTTTTTGCTCCTCCTTTTTCTTTCTCTTCCTCAAATAACACCATCGCTCCTAATAATTCACTGAGCTTCTTTCTCTTGTAATTCCTGTCCTTCTCAAATTTCCTCGCAATTCCTTACAATTCCTCCCAATTTCCCACAATCCCTCACAATCCCTCACAATCCCTTACAATCCTCCTACCTCCAATTCCATCATTCCTCATTTATTATCCTATACCCTACCCTATCTCCTAACTACTCCCAGCACCCCTACTCAAAATATCCCCTTCTTCACAGCTTCCTGCCTCTCCTGCCAAACAGTCTTCCCACTACAACTGCACACCTGCTTATCATTCTGCCATACTCCTGCTGATCGAGCAATCACCCCGACTAAACTATCCTCTTTCACCCTATCCGCACTGCTACTCACCACTATACTTCTCCCAATCAACTCCCCGATATTCAGCTTCTCCTGGAAAAACTTCTGCCCTTTAAACAGCCCAGGTCGCGTATCGCTAGGCTCATCAGCCGATATCTCAGGCAATGCAGCTATCTGCGGGCCAGTGCTCAAAGCTCCCCTAGAAAGGTCTCCAGCAGCGTGGATAGCTGGGAAATACCGGCCCTTCGACACGCCGTTCAGCGACATATCAATAACACTCATCCCGTTGCCCACAGACACAATTCTAGCTAATCCTCGGATCTGAGTAGTCACATCTTCGTCCTGGAATGATTCGAGAATACAAACAGCTGCAGAATTATCTCCGCCACTTCCTCGGAGAATTGCGTCCTTCCCGATCGACTGCATCTTTTGAGTCACAAGAGAAGGCGGGGCGGTTCCTTCAACGAGCACAGTTCCGTTTGCTAAGTTGGACTCCACTTTCTCTACTCCAGGGACAGAAAGGAGAGATTTGTTCACGCTTTCCACGCATGAGTTGCATTCCAGAGGCACAGCATAAACAGCCTGGAGTGTTAGTAATGTGGGGTTTAAAAATAGCGGGAAATAAGGGTGGAAATGAGGGAAATAATCGGGAAATCGCCTAATTCCTTACTTTGAAAGACGGAACTGTCTGAGTTTCAGTCTGAGTAGACATTTTGAAAGGGTAAATAAGGGTAAATTGGTATCAGGAGTTGTATCAATGAGCAAAATTGCAGATTTGTGGTGTCTGATAGGCTGAGAGGGTATGAAAAGGTCGTAAAAGTGGTAGAAAATGATAATTTGATAGTTGGAAATGCGGAGAAATTCGAGGAATCTCCGAGGAAATGGTAGGCAAATATCGGAGATGATGTGAGGTATAGTTTCCGGTATAGGAGTAAATTTCGGATAATATGTTGATATTTCGGAAACTATGTCGGCATTATTACTAAGCGATGATTATGAGTGAAATGTTGAGTTTTCTGATATTTATGACATGTTTAGAGTAGATAAAGGGGGTTTAGTGGGGTTCTAGTAGGTTTCTTGTGAATTCTGATAATCTATTAGTGTGCTGTTGGTATTCCTTTAACCCCCTGATACCAAATACTATGTGATTACACCAGAAGTCTATAGCTAGTAGCTCATGCGATTAAAGTGAGTAAAATACCTATTTAAAAGTCTATAATAGCCAGAATACATATATATTTCGCTCCATTATACTCTCCGTGCTGTTTGCAATCCCATTGTAATGTCCTGATACCCAGAAAGATGCTTGAAAATCAAATCTACCCTTTAATAAGCTCATCTCGTCACTACGACTCTTTTTACACCTCTTCGGGCCCTTCTTGACTTCCCGTCTCCACTTCCATCTCTTCCGTTTCTTCCTTTTCTTCCGTTTCTTCCTCCTCCTTCTCCTTCTCCTTCTCCTTCCTCGCATGAATAGCCCTCGCTTTCTTCAGCACTCCTACCCCTCCTGTATTCCCCTCATCTTCATACTCCTTTTCCTCACTCTTAGCTAAACCAATCCTATCACGAGACATCCCTACTACTTCCCCTTCCTCATTGAATATAACCTCAGTGCCTATCAACTGTTTCCACTCTCCTTTAAACACTCCTTCGTCTATACGGAAATACGGAGTTCCCTGCTCTATACCAGTCATCGCCATAGTACTACTAGAGGAGAAATTCTTCCATTTCCTTTTCGGTTCTTTGCTGGAACCTTCAAGCTGGTCTAAATTCACTCTGCGACTGAATTCTTCAGCTTTAGGTACATCTATAGTGACGTAGACATCCTAATAACTTGTTAGTTACCGCACTTTTATCTACGAAAAGTTCCTAATAGTCTTTCAGCCGGTTCTTACATGCATTCCATCTTCATCTTCATCTTCATCTTCTGTGTCTCCCGCTTTTGAGTTTTGTAACTTCCGAGCTCGGATATCAGCTTCCGAACCCGCTTCTACGCTGCTCTCAATCTGCCAATGCATCTCCTCCCCACCGCTTAAATACTCTGTATTCCCATTCATCACCATCTTCCATTCTCCCAGCCCATCATCGGTATCTGCTAGTAAATCAAAGGCTGCCAGAGAACAGGTCCCAGTGCGTATCTCTCCTACAGCTCCTGTAGCGCTTGTCACTCCTACGGGTTTATCAAACATGCTTTCAGCTCTCAGGAGAGCCAATCCGCAAGACAGGAGAGTCCCTGCGTGTACAACGAGCAGAATAGTTTCTATATCAGCTAGCTTAGGGTCTGTGCGATGTCTTTGAAGGAGTTTTGTCATTGCTCGTTTAGATCTGGCTAGAACGGCGTCTTCATCTTCGCCTTTCAGAGATGGGATTTCTACTGATTTGTAGGATAAATCTATAAGCGGGAAGAACTCTTTTAGACGTTTTTCGTCGGCAGCTGAGTTGTTAGAGGAGGGTTATAGAGGTTATTGAGATAAGAGAGAATCTCTGATGGGTTTATGGATGATTATGAGTATATTGGGACTTCTGAGAAGGGGAGGAGAGAAGGAGAGGAGAGCATTACGAATTACAGGTGGGAATGTGAGGGAAAGGAAACACAGGCAATAGAGGATAAAGATATCATCAGGTAAGGAAGAATTATCAGCCATATAGGGTTGAGGATTGAGAATTGAGAATTGAGAATTGAGAATTGAGAATTGAGAATTGAGAATTGAGAATTGAGAATTGAGAATTGAGAATTGAGAATTGAGAATTGAGAATTGAGAATTGAGAATTGAGAATTG
>JAKTRH010000112.1:0-44432 GCA_030579575.1 Sporopachydermia lactativora
CATAATAATATATGTATATATATGTATATATATTAATATAATTTTATATATGATTATATATATACTCATACAATTATATATAATAATAAATATTTTAATGTAAATAATTATATATATGTATGGGCCGGAAATAGGCGAGGGGATAAATTAACTGAGATTGTCAAAAACCCTGAGGCTGGGGCTGCTAACCCAATTCTCGGCATTTGATTGCGCCTAATGAGAAGGTTTTGTCGATGATTCCCGAGGCCGGCTGACAGTTACAGTACGACACGAGTTCGGCTTTGACGTCACATTGGAATTTCTCGCGTCCCAAGTTGCATCTTCGGTGATCCAGCTGATACACTACCAAAATGTGTCAAATCTATAAATGACGGGAGAGAATATACGAGTTGTTGCTAGCCAACCGTTCACTGAAACTTTCTTCTCTAATTATGATGCAATAGTAATTTACCCCAGAAATGTATTACGCTAAAGATTGCTTCTATTATTAGGTGAATTGAAAGATTGATTATCATGCATCATGACGACGCAGAAATACAACCCATGTAATAGGAAATTACTACAGATTACATGCTACAGGTACAGCTCTCGGATCAATACTCTATAATTTAACTAGACAGCAGCCATGACCTCTCATCCCAGAATTTGTCACCGATCAGGTCTTCGTGTAGTAATTTTATGACAGATTTACGACGTGACTTTTCAATGCGTTCCCGCTGCCGAGCCGACAGGTCTTCTGTGATGGGCTTCTGGCCACGTTGTTCCATTTCACGGATTATTATTGTACCCTTTTTGAATATCTCTGGCTCGTTATTGTAGTTGATATTGAATTGTGAAAATAAAAGTTCATGCTTGTCCGAAGAAACGGTTCCCTGGAAAGAAGTGTCAGTAAAACTTCAATAAAACTTCAATAAAACTTCTCTTATTTTATCGTAATCAATTCTTCTTACCATTAGCCTATGCTCAGCTTCCGTTGTAGTGAGCCCACCTTTCAGTACAAGGGCCCAGAATGCAGTATTGTACAGATTGTTAATATGACCTATAACGTTAGTGAATACCCTTTTCTGCCGCTACTCTGTAATACATACAGTCAGCCTGTCGCCAGCTCAAATAGTCACGCAGCGTTTTATCATTCGGATACACCACAGCTCGGCCATCAAACGTTGGAAGCAGCATATCAAGTGGTTTATCAAAATAGTCTTTCCAGTGATGTATGTAATAAGCAGTAAATGTGCTCACAACCGTTGAAACCAGTTTGCTTTCCCTTCTTTCAAATAATGCCGTGTCTTTCCGGAAGACAAATGAGTACTCATCTGAGTCACCGTAGGCCAGTATGATATCCGTGAGATCACGTGTGACACATTCAGCTGCTTTGTTGATGAGGTTTAGTGCTCGGATATCATTGGGTTTAGAGAATTCGTAGACAGTTGAAAATTTATGGAATCCTCTTCCGTCAACTCTCACAACTAGCCAAGAGTCCGGAAGAAGATAGTTTTCTCTTTCAAACCCGCGTACGTACTCAAAACGCGATTTCGCCATTGCAATCCTTGATTTTGTGTTCAGCGGAATTTTACAGCTTTTCATCCGAGAAGATCCCGCTTTGCTATTCGGAAGTCCCCGCCGGCGTTCGGCACGGCTTTTTCAACTCATCGCCGATATTAATATACGATTACGTAATACAGAATAAGCTCAGAGCACTATGGACAAAGAATATCAGACAACCAAGTCGAATACCCCGAACAGGGTCCTTTTATGACAAATAAAAAACTATATCCCAAATATCTAGAGCAATATAAGGATTATTACAACTACTGTCTTGTATATATCAATTAATCTCTGACGTTTTCATCAGCCGATTCCTAGCAGTTGCTCTCTGCTGTCCCGTTGTATATTCACTGTCCGGTAAAACTCCTTTCGGACACCTTCATACACTTCAAGTCTCACCCCGAAAGGGGGGCTTTCACAAGCTTGAAAGTTTGATCTTTTTTTTTTTTTATTTAGTATTCGGCAAATTTTTTATTTATCTCTATGGAAAATAGCTGAAGCGTTTGCGAGGGATCTTACGAACTCTCAGCAAACAATAGCCGACGGAGCTGAACGGAACGGGAAAAACACACCTCAAAATGTCCGGAGCCTCCTTCCACACGCTACAGCGTGAGCGGATGTTCCGCGATCCACCCAAAGACAAGTCGGCTTATCCGATGCTGGCCGAAGCCGTCAAGCCGCATATCGGGTCTTTCAATGCTCTCACCGAGCCCAACGGCGGCCTGATGGCCCTGGCAGTGAAAGACATCGGCGAGAAAGTCGTGTTTGACTCAGCGGGCAACCGATTGAGTATAAGAGTGGACTCAGTACAAATAGCTAAACCAGCACCAGCTGCTTCCGATAAGCTGACACTGAATCGTCGTACTTTCCCCAGTGAATGCCGAGAGAGAATGGTTTCCTACAAAGGGCGGCTGCTGCTCAAGACGGTTATCCGTGTGAACGACTCACCCGAGGTTGTGGACGTGCGTGAGGCAGGGTTGATGCCGATCATGTTGAAGAGTAATAGATGTCATTTAGAGGGGATGTCTCCAGCTCAGCTTGTTGAAGTGAAAGAGGAAAGCGAAGAGCTTGGCGGGTATTTCATTGTCAACGGTATTGAGAAACTGATTAGAATGTTGATTGTCCAGCGTAGAAACCATCCAATGGCTATTGTGAGACCTTCTTTCTCTAATCGTGGTGCTGCTTACTCTCAGTTTGGTGTACAGATTAGATGTGTGCGGCCCGATCAGAGCTCACAAACGAACGTACTGCATTACTTGACTGACGGAAACGTGACTTTCCGTTTCTCGTGGAAGAAAAACGAGTATCTGATCCCAGTTATGATGGTTCTTAAGTGTCTTACCGAGACTAACGATAGAGAGATTTTCGACGGTATTGTCGGAGCTGAAACCCACAACAGTTTCCTTACAGATCGGCTGGAACTGCTCCTGCGGACCTACAAGTCCTATAACTTGTATTCTCAGGCTGAGACGCTGGCATACCTCGGTGACAGATTCCGAGTAGTGTTTGATGCTCCGCAGGATCTCCCGGATGTGGAAGTAGGCAAGCTGGTACTGCGGCGCATTGTACTGGTGCATCTGGCAGACAACCGTGATAAGTCTAGACTGCTGATGTTTATGCTGCGCAAACTGTACTCTCTTGTGGCTGGAGAGTGTGCTAGCGATAATCCTGACGCTACACAGCATCAGGAGATTCTTCTCGGTGGGTTCCTGTACGGGATGATACTCAAGGAGAAGATTGAAGAGTATCTGAACGCTTTCACCGCTCAGATACGTACAGACGTGAACCGCGGGAACGTTGCTGTGAACCTCCATGACAGGAAATACATTGCGAAAGTGTACCAGCGAATGAGTGAAAACATTGGTCACAAGATGCAGTATTTCCTTTCTACGGGTAATCTCATTTCACAGAGCGGCTTGGATTTGCAGCAGGTTTCCGGGTACACCGTTGTGGCGGAGAAGATTAACTTCTACCGGTTTATCTCTCACTTCCGTATGGTTCACAGAGGGTCTTTCTTTGCTCAATTGAAGACTACTACAGTGCGGAAGCTGTTGCCCGAGTCCTGGGGGTTCCTGTGCCCCGTGCACACTCCCGATGGATCTCCATGCGGTCTGCTGAACCATTTGGCTCACAAATGTGCCATCTCCACCCAAGCTTCCGACGTCCACCGATTGCCACAGCTACTACAATCGCTCGGCGTTTCTCCTGCAGATTCCCTGCCTGCCGGCCCAGCTCGTACTGCCGTCGTACAGCTCGACGGACGCATTCTCGGCTGGTGTTCTCATGATACGGCCCGTATAGTTGCCGACACACTCCGATTTTGGAAAGTTGAAGGTACTCATGGAATCCCTAGAGATTTAGAGATCGGTCTTGTGCCGCCTTCCAACAAAGGACAGTATCCTGGGCTATTCCTGTTTGCCGGAGCGGCTCGGATGTTCCGACCTGTGAAGTACTTGCCGCTTGGAGAAGAAGACTTTGTTGGACCTTTTGAGCAGGTTTATATGAACATTGCTGTGGCTCCTCATGAGATTGAGAATAACTTGCATACTCACGTGGAGTATTCGCCGACTAATATCCTTTCAATTTTGGCGAATTTGACACCTTTCTCTGACTTCAATCAGTCGCCTCGTAATATGTACCAATGCCAGATGGGTAAACAAGCTATGGGAACCCCTGGCACGGCCCTGCGGCACAGATCGGACAATAAATTGTACCAGTTGCAAACAGGACAATCCCCGGTGGTTCGCACAGCTCTGTACGATTCCTACGGTATGGATGGATTCCCTAACGGGATGAACGCTGTAGTAGCAGTCATTTCCTATACTGGGTATGATATGGATGACGCTATGATCTTGAATAAAAGTGGTCACGAAAGAGGGTTCGGGCATGGTAGTGTCTATAAAGTGGAGAAGATTGATTTGAGCTTGAAACGACGGCGTGGAGATCCTATTACGAAGCATTTCGGCTTCGGACAGGACTCGTGGCCTGAAGTGTGGCGAGAGAAACTCGATGTAGACGGATTGCCACTTATTGGAGTTCAAGTCCAGGAAGGAGATCCAATTGTGGCTTATTATGATGATATTCTAGGCCGAACAAAGACTATGAACTACAAAAGTAGTGAAACTGCTTACATAGAAGAAGTGAAACTCATTGGAGAAGATACCGGACCTGACCAGGAGTTCCAGCAGTTGTCTATCAAATTCCGAATCAATCGGAGCCCTATTATCGGTGATAAATTCTCTTCTCGGCACGGACAGAAAGGTGTTTGCTCACAGAAATGGCCAACGATCGATATGCCATTCACAGAGTCAGGTATGCAGCCGGATGTAATCATTAATCCTCACGCTTTCCCGTCCCGAATGACTATCGGAATGTTTGTTGAGAGTTTGGCGGGAAAAGCGGGCGCATTGCACGGAATTGCGCAGGATGCCACCCCGTGGCAGTTCTCTGAGGAGCACACCGCTGGAGACTATTTCGGAGAACAGTTACTGAAAGCCGGGTACAATTATCATGGTAATGAGCCTATGTACTCTGGTGTGACAGGTGAAGAACTCAGAGCTGATATTTACATTGGAGTAGTATACTACCAGAGGCTGAGACATATGGTGAACGATAAGTTCCAAGTCAGAAGCACAGGACCAGTGAATTCTCTGACGATGCAGCCTGTTAAAGGCCGGAAGCGATCAGGAGGTATTCGAGTCGGTGAGATGGAGAGAGACGCTTTGATTGGTCATGGTACGGCTTTCTTGTTACAGGATAGATTGCTCAATTGCTCTGATTACTGCCAGACACCTCTGTGCCGATCCTGTGGATCGCTATTGACTACACAGCGAACTGTGCCGCGGATTGGAGCTCAAGCAAAGATCAAATGTCGTAACTGCGCTACCCGGCTCAGCAACGTGAATGTGGCGGAAGAGCTGGCAAAGAACGACACAGGCGACTTGGAGATTTGGGAAGACGGGTTGGGAAACAAATTTGTCGGAGGAGACGATACGACTACTGTTGCTATCCCATTTGTGCTGAAATACCTGGACTCGGAGCTTATGGCTATGGGTATCAGGATGAAGTACAATGTGGAGTCGAAATAGGATATGTAAATTGGTCAAACTGTATACAGAGAATAGAGTACGTTATAGATGTGAAGTAGAAGTTGTGATTTAGGGAAGGAATGGGGAGAGCAGTTGAGTCAAATGGGGTGAGAGTTGAAGGCCGATAAGAAGCTGGGCCGAAAAGGAACGGATGGTCGGACGAAGCTTGCCGCACTCATGGCGGAGACTCAAGAAATAATTGTAGGAACCCATGTCCTGTAATCAACAGAAGCCTTCAGTGTACTTAGCACGGGAATATCGCCTTTTTCGTCTCCGAATAGGTCTCTAATGTTCATTGAACTCCATCTGCTCAGCTCATCAGGCTGAACATGGCATCTCGTTTCGAAATAAAATCTAACTTTTAGGTTTGATTGTGCATCCGAAAAAGGAACACTAAAACTGCAGGTTTCCTGCACCTCTGCGCTTAACGAGGACCGAGGAGAGAAGCGAAGACGGAGACGGAGTTCGGTAGTTTCTAGAGAAAACAACAAACTGGAGATATAACTGGTAAAAGCAAGAGATAAGAGTTTTATGAAGCTTTTAGTTTTGTCAAAATGCCCCCAGAGAGGAAAACTCATAGCCCTTTATGCTGTCCAGGGCTCTATAGTTACAGGAAACCTGCTGCTCTGTATCTTTAGGTGTATATGAAGGAGTAATGCTCCAGCTAGCTGCAGTCTGCAGTTGTACAATTTGTCGGAGGGCCGGAAAATTATATTCTATTTTGATGTGATTTATCTGCCCTCCTGGTTGCATAGTCAGTCGTCCCGCAAGAAGGGCCTCTCCGACTGGTCTGACTGCACTCTGAAGGAATTTCCTTCCGTTTCCATCTCTTTCACTGCCCGTCAATACTGCCGATAAGCATAAAACTGAAACTATAAACCTGATTAACTTTCATCTGCATAAACCGGACTATCCAGCAGATTCAGACTGCAACCCTCCATATTAAATCCAGGAACACGACTTCAACAATCAACGTCGGTCACCTATGATCTGTGCTTGTTTAACTTTCGGCATCCACCGATGCCTTTTAAAGTTAAAGTTAAACAATGCAACTATGCCTTCGAACTATAGGTTTCGGGCTCCCCCGAGGGTCTAGCGAGGTATCTTGACGTAACATAGCATTCAGTTTGATGTAGTTGTCAGTCAAATTAAACACCAAAACGGACAATCAAATATCTTAAGCGTTTAGCAATTTCAAATCTAAACCCGGCTTTCCACTTACCATCTAATCCGGCCATCTTTGATCTCTCGCTAAGCAAATCACGTTTGCTCAATTTTGCTTATCTCTGTCTTCAGACCCTTCCTACAATTTAAGCTTTCGTGCATTGAACTCTAATCACAACCTTATTCCAGACACCGAAGTTTATCTCATCTATATAAACAACTCCAACGGCAAAACGCTTTTCTATGCCTTTCTTCAACGCTACAACGCTCAAAATCCAAGCATAAACTAGCCGGAATTCACACCAACAACAGCCATGTCTTCCGCAAAACCGACATCACCCCCTGCGGCTCTAAATTCCGTCGGATCAGCTTCCGAAACTGATTCCGAGGAGCTCAGATTGTCAGACTCTGAATCCGAGTCTCCCAGCGACGAAGATGACATCTCAGTGCTTCCTGAATCCCTAGCACGCGTTGCCAAGTTTGAATCAACCCTTATTTTCTACCTAAATGGCCGCAAACAAACTGTGCGAGATCCCAACCCCGAGGGGACACTTCTGGACTATATCCGAGACGTTGCCGGGCTGACAGGCACAAAGCTCGGATGTGCCGAAGGTGGTTGCGGTGCTTGTACTGTCGTTTGTGCTTCCTGGGACGCAGCTACAAAACGAGTAGAATACTGTGCGCTGAATGCGTGTATCGTGCCTCTGGTAGCCGTAGAGGGGAAGCATTTGATCACAGTTGAAGGGCTCGGCTCATCGGAACAGCCGCACGCTGTACAGGAACGTATAAGTGTATTCCACGGCTCTCAGTGTGGATTTTGTACTCCAGGGATTGTTATGTCGTTGTATGCGGTGCTGCGGAACAACGACGGCCAGCCAACAGAGGAACAAATCAGTGAAGCATTTGACGGCAATCTGTGCCGTTGTACAGGTTATAAACCGATTATACAAGCTGCTAGCACTTTCACTTGTGGCAGGAAAGGCGGATGTTGCCGTGACAAGCCGGCCGAGTCCTCGGGGAAGGAGAAAGCCGACTGCTGCAGCTCTGACGTGTCAGCCTCAAACTGCTGCAAATCAGCCACATCTAATTCAGTAATATCCCCTGGTGGCGTAACCCCAGACGGGCAGTCCTATAAACCTTACACTTCCGACACAGAACTAATATTCCCGCCAGCTTTGAAACGCTACGTCCGCAAACCTCTCTTCTTCGGCAACCCGCGGAAAGTATGGTTCCGTCCTACTACTAAACAACAGCTTTTACTTATCAAACAGCAGTACCCAGACTGTAAAATCGTCGGCGGAGCTTCTGAAATTCAAATTGAGATCAAAATGAAAGGTGCCCAGTACCCTGTGGCTGTTTTCGCTAACGATATAGACGAATTGCGGTTTTTCCGCTACGAACCGGGCCGAGGAGTAGAATTCGGAGCAAATATCTCTATTTCCCATTTAGAATACAAACTGGAAGAGCTGTGCACACAATTAGGAGACGAAGGCCAAGCATTCCGAGCTATTGTGTCACAGTTGAAGTACTTTGCAGGCCGTCAAATCCGTAACGCCGCTACTCCAGCTGGGAATATCGCTACAGCATCCCCTATTTCGGATCTCAACCCGTGCCTGGTAGCATGCGACGCCGTAGTCACCGTAGAATCCCTCTCAGATGGTTCAGTGGAACTCCCAATGGATGGCTTTTTTGTAGCGTACAGGCAGACCCGTCTGCCCCGCAATGGACTTATTACTAAGATTTTCATTCCTGAAACAGCCCCACACGAGTTTTGCTGCTCCTATAAACAGTCTAAGCGGAAAGATGATGACATTGCCATAGTAACTGCCTGTCTGCGTCTTCGGCTAGACGATTCTGATGAGAAAATCGTTCAGGCGAAGCTCGCCTACGGCGGAATGGCCCCCATCACCGCTACAGCTCCTTTGACCCAGGAGTTTCTGGTTGGTCGCAGTATTCTCTCCCCAGAGACCCTAGAAGAAGCAGTAAACTGCCTGGAAAGAGACTTTGATCTTCCTTACGGAGTCCCCGGAGGAATGGCTGTGTACCGGCGGACTCTTAAGATTTCTTTCTTCTATAAGTTCTACCAGCACGTGCTTTCTAAAATATCCCGGGGCCGAACGGAGATCCCGCTTGAGCCGGACGCTCTGGCAACGATAACACGGCGCCCCGCAGACGGGACTCGCGACACGGACAATCCGTACGCTATGCGGGTCGTCGGACAGTCTACAATGCACCTTTCAGCGCTGAAACAGACGACAGGCGAAGCGCAGTACGTCGACGATATCCCGCCGCAGCACAATGAGCTGTTTGCCGTGCTTGTGACTTCTGAGAGGGCCCGAGCTCGGATCCGTTCTGTGGACACGTCGGCAGCTCTCGCTGTTGACTGCGTTGTTGGCTGGGTAGACGCGGCAGATTTGCCGAATCGCGAAGCTAATTACTGGGGGAATTTCGCCTTTGGCAAGGAAACGTTCTTTGCCGAGGATGAAGTGTTTGTCTACGGACAAACTATCGGCGTTATCTGTGCTACAAACCGAGAGAGAGCATACGAAGCTGCGCGGAAAGTGAAAATCGAGTATGAAGATCTACCGTATATTGTAACCTTAGAAGAAGCTATCGCGGCTCAGTCTTTCTTCCCTGACAGACGGGTAGTAGAAAAGGGCGATGTAGCAGCTGCTTTTGCCAACTCTGCCCACGTATTCTCTGGAGAATGCCGCTTCGGAGCTCAGGAACATTTCTATCTTGAACCGCAAGGCTGCCTGGCTATCCCTGAAGAAGGAGGCGAAATGAAAATCTACGCTTCTACCCAAAACCCAAACGAGACGCAGCTGCTGGCCGCGCAAGTGCTGGGAGTTCCTGCCAATCGTGTTGTGTGCCGAGCGAAAAGACTCGGCGGCGGATTCGGAGGTAAAGAAACACGCAGCTGTGTGATGTCATCGCTGGCTGCTGTATGTGCTAAGAAATTCCGTAGACCAACTCGTATGATTCTTTCACGGTACGAAGACATGCTGGTATCAGGCCAGAGACACCCGTTCTTAGTACGGTGGCAAGTGGGGCTCGATGAGCAGCTGAAGTTTACAGGGTTGAAAATGGAGTTGTATGCCAATGCTGGCTGGTCTATGGATCTGACCCGAGGAGTTATCGACAGAGCAGTGTATCATGCGAGCAATACGTATCATTTCCCTACGGCACACATATCTGGAGTTCCTTGCCGTACTAATGTGGCGTCGAACACGGCGTTCCGAGGGTTTGGAGGTCCTCAGGGGATGTTTGCGTGTGAATCGATGGTGTACGAAGTGGCGCATCGGCTCGGCGTAGACGTAGAGGAGCTTCGAAGCCGGAATTACTACGATCCCAGCGCGGGGCAGAAGACGCCGTACCTCCAAGACGTCGGAGAGGATTTCACAGTGCCTGAACTTGTGACGGAGTTGAAGCGGGAAGTCCAGTACGATAAACTGCGGGAAGAAGTGGACGCTTTCAATCGAGAGCACAAATGGATCAAACGAGGCCTGGCTCACGTGCCTACGGCGTTTGGTGTGTCGTTTGGAGTGCTGTTTTTGAATCAAGCAGGGGCTCTGATTCATATTTATCACGACGGGACTATTCTGGTGTCTCACGGTGGGACAGAAATGGGCCAGGGCTTACACACAAAGATGGCAATGATTGCTGCAGAAGAGCTGAAAGTACCATTGGACAATGTATTTATTTCCGAGACTTCTACACAGGTTGTGGCCAACGCGTCAGCTACTGCTGCGTCCGCTGGTAGCGATTTGAATGGAGGAGCAGTGAAAAATGCATGCGATCAGCTGAACGCCAGATTGGAACCTTACAGGAAGAAGCTGGGGCCCAATGCCACTATGCACGAGATAGCAGCAGCAGCCTATGCTGATCGGGTTAATCTGTCAGCTAATGGGTTCTACAAGACTCCGAAAATTGGGTATGAATGGGGCAACAACGTAGATCCCAAACCTGCTTTCCTGTACTTCACTCAAGGGTCTGCAGTGTCTATGGTTGAAGTTGATTTGCTTACAGGAGACTGGGCGTGTCTCAGGACGGACATTAAGATGGATATCGGGAGACCTTTGAATAAGGCTATTGATTACGGCCAAATCGAAGGAGCCTACGTTCAGGGCCAAGGACTTTTCACTATAGAAGAGTCTCTGTGGTTCCGGCACAACGGAGCGCTGTTTACCCGAGGCCCAGGCAATTACAAGATTCCTGGGTTCCGAGACACACCGCAAGAATTCAATGTGTCAATGCTACGTAATCGTGACTTTTCGCACTTGGAGACTATTCATCGGAGTAAAGGTATTGGCGAGCCGCCTTTGTTTTTGGGATCAGCTCCTATGTGGGCGATACGGGATGCCCTGAAAGCTGCTCGCAAGGATAATGGCATTGAAGAGTTCCTGCCAGTTGAGAGTCCTTTGACTTCAGAGAGAATCAGGCTTGCAGTAGGAGACCACCTGCTGCAAAAGAGTCTGGTACAACCGAAGGAAGGTGAAGCTAACTTCTTTTTACGAGCTTAAGATAGCCAAAGTAGTTAAATAATGATAGTTAATGTATTCCATTTCAATATAAGACAAGAGAGGACACAATATGTGATCGAGCTTCGTAGTACTGTTATAAGAAGTAGTAGAGGGCGAGAAGGTTTAAAAAGAGGTATATGACTGGAATTAGAGCTTCCGGTAGAAGTTAGGAGAATTGTATGAACAAATAGAATAGATAATAGTGAAAAAAAATAATATAAAGAAATGATTCTAAGCTCATATGAAAAAAATTAGAATCATCAAAAAAATACGACCTCGGAGAGGATCGAACTCTCGATCTCACGATTAACAGTCGTGCGCCTTAACCAGCTTGGCCACGAAGTCATATTCGGCGTGTGAAAATTTTCTGGGGTACAAGAGGGGAGAGACAGTATAGATTGATATAATTACCTACGATTTATTTTTTGAATAAGTTGAAAGAATACAACACTATTGATGGTAATGTTTAATAGTATATTTAGAAAACATCTGACGGGAATTTAATGGTAGTCAGAGGTGCCTTTTGAAATCCTAGTGCTTCAGCGATCTTCTTCCAGTGTCACTTCTACTAGTGAACTTCGCATATTCTCACTAACTATAGAACCTGCACAACAACTCTCTACATTGGTAAAACATATCTTACAATATCAAACTGTGGAAAAAGCACTAATTATATGCTCTGTTTGATGATCTAACACGTGCCAACAGTCACTCTACACCTTCTTTTCACACCATATCCTACGACTAGTCAAACGTATCACTCCATACTCTCACAACGCCCAGACCAGTAAATGCATAAATAACTGAACAAAAATAGTTCCATGAATCCCATAATGTATAAACTACTTTGCTAAACATGCAAGTCGAAGGACGTCGAGGCAGTAGAGCCAAGAAAAGGCAGAATCAGATAACAATCAGATTGACCCGCTAAGAGACTGCCAGTAAACTACCATTCAGTTATTCAATAAACCAAACGTCCAACCATCAAATCACAAACAGTCAACTACAAATCAACTCCAAAATGATCTGAAAAATGACTTCCGACAACCCCGCTTCTGCTACTTCTTCTGCTCACTCTGCTTTCACCCAACAGCAATCGACAATATCCTACTCGACTAATCACTCCTTGGGAACCCACTGCACACGCTCACCTTTTCTGTACTTTCCAGCAGCCTCATTCCATCGATCAATTGTCTAATTATACCAGTTAGCGTTGATATTCGATATTTGCCAATCAAAACAGAACCAGAAATTAACATACCTCAGTATCGTATTCACTCTTCACTTCCACAGTAAGCTTCTCTCCATAGTAGTACAACACACCCAGGGAAGCAAAGAACGCAGAGAAAATGATAGCACTGTTCTGCTTATAGTTGGCGGGTGTATGCCACCATCCACCTGTGGGGGTCCACACGTGCTGATTCCAGTTAGTTCATCATCTCTCAATACTCGTTTTCCACATATAGAGACGCTGTAAGTGCCAGCAGTGTGGTTATTTCCTGCTAACGTGTCTGACAGTCAATTCCACCCAGCATCCGCATAACTTGTGACGTTCTTATCAGGTGCTATTAGCATAGTTTATGAGGTTCTGATCTCATATTATCTATACAGCCTTTATAAAGCTCATATCCACCTCATTTCCAGTCCTCCTACCAGCTCAGACAGCCGACCACCACATAACCTCTTCATCTTCTGCCACTCACCTTAGGGAAGGGATATCTCCCACCGCTCTGCCGTTTTGTTAGTATCTCGTTTCTGTCTTCTCTATTCCATTCCTCATAGTATCCACGTCTTTCTCGGAGTTTTCAGTCCCGCGTCTGACATACCAGTCTCAAGCAAGAGGGACGCATTGTGTATTCTGTGCCTGTTGCTGATTTGTTGTTCTGCTATACACCGATAGGTTTGGCTGGCCAGTTTGATCGCCGCTTTATCCATTTATTCTTATATCTTCTCATCTCACTGGTTTCTTCACTTCAATCAGCCCGACAGCCGAAGTTCCAATATGATAGAAGCTGTACGGATTGGCTTAACCGATGACGTGAACAGAAAAGCGTGCTACCTCCGAGTGATATGCAATGGAAGGATAGCAAGAACGAGTAGAAGGAGCTATGATGGTGGGAAAATTAAGAAAGTTCTATCTTCTGTAGATACTAAAAGTGATAAAAGTGAAATGTTTTCATATAAAAAGCAGCTTAGCAGTGTATTCACTTCAAATCGTAACAACACTCTGCTCCTCTGATACCTCTCTATCCACAGTGCTCCAACGTCCGTACACGAGCAGCGCTATCCGTACACTCATATGTACGTATAAGCGATTAAATAACGACATGATTGGGTACTCAGATATACTGAGGAGGGCCTTTATAGTGGTATATTCCAGCACTAACTACCGTTCAGCTCAGGCGAGAGGTGAAAAATTTCCGGCAACGGAAGTGCAGCGGCTAAGGAGAGGTACGGCGGAATAGCCGAGGCGGCGAGCAAGCAGTCCGACATTTTGTACCAGCCACAAACTAGTTTGTGCTACATCCGCGTATTTCATCGGCTTTCGGCAGTCTGAGGCGGAGCCGCACACACATACATCAGATCATTTCAGTCATGGTTCGCTCCCTGAAGACCGGCGCAAGAGCCATTTGCGGTGCCGCTCGGGCAATCCCGCGGACAGCGGCCTATAGCAGCGTCGCCAGCGTTGGCCGAAGATGTAAGTACCGTTATTTGCCGACCGCGGAGTTGTAGCAGGCGTAGCAGACGGGTTAGACAACTTCATAGTGCCGTTACTAACACTAACACTACCTAGATAACTCAACGGAATCGGGACCGGCATTAGAATCGGAATCTCAGCCGTCGGCTAATACAATTCAAACGCCGAAGTACTCTAAATTCATTGAAATCCCGCAGGATATCGCCGATTTCGGAGGGTACAAACGGAAAGCTGAACTGTTTGAGCAAGTTAAAGAAGAAGATGCTAGAAAATCACCGGCTCTTATAGCCCTGAAAGCCCGTTTGGGTCTCCCAGAGTCTTTCCCGCTATCCCTACTGGCGCGCACACTCACGTGCCGCACAGGATCCAACACCCTCGTCGATAACGCTTCCTTGGCTATCCTGGGGAAGAATATCCTATCATACTACGCCGTGGAACATCTACTAGTGAAATACCCTCGATTACCCCCAGCTATCCTCAACGTAGCTGTCAACGCCTACATTGGTGCGCCTTCTCTGGCCGCTATCGGCGCCGCATGGGGTGTCGAACCGGACAGCCGCAGTGGACTGCAGAGGTACCTGAGCGATGAACCAAAGGAGTACTCATTAGGGAAGCTACGATACCTTTCTGAGGTCCAGGAAGTAGAAGACGGAGTGCTGGAGTATGCAAACGACGATAAATACCACACAGATTACCAGAAGGCTATGGCCGTGTTTGTGCGTGCTCTGATTGGCGCTCTCTATGCTCAGGAAGGGTTGGCGTATGTTCGGGAGTTTGTATCCAGACATATTTTGTCCCGTGAAGTTGACGTGTCTACGCTTTTCGAATTCCAGCATGCGACTCGCGAATTGGCAGTTCTGTGTCTCCGCGAAGGCTACGAGGCGCCCGTGTCTCGGCTGTTAGCGGAAACTGGACGATTGTCGGCGTCTCCAGTATTTGTAGTTGGAGTATTCAGTGGTACGAACAAACTGGGCGAAGGACAGGGTGCCAGCTTGAATGAAGCGAAAATCCGAGCTTCTGTTAATGCTCTGAAGAGCTGGTACTTGTATTCACCGTTAGATCCTGTCTTGCCAAGCGATTTTGATAAAGAAGTGAATCCGGATAGTCGGGATGAAGATTACTCGCCTGTAGTGATTGATTCTGGTGCAATTGTGCACTGAGACGTAGGATATGCTTCAATCTCTGTATATATGTAGCCAGTGAGTAGGCTGGTGTAGCTGGTGGGGTGAATGTGAAGCAATAAATAGATATTGTGCGGTATGAAGAGGATATAGTAGGTTGTAGTGTGGGTTGGAGATGAGAGAGAGAGTGGTGAGAGGAAGGGAGATGCTGTGAGGAGTAGGAGAGAGGAGCAGGAGTAAGAGGAGAAGGTAGGAATTAGGAGGTAGGAGATCTACGAGGAAGGTGTAGGGATAAATAGAGTAGGATGGTAGAATGTGTGTATAAGTTGAATGGTTTTATTTAGTATGATCTGGTTTATGATCTGGTTGATTGAAACCCTCTATTGATGCTGTTTGGAAGTCGGGTGTTTGTTCAGTGTTAGGTAGGAAACTAGATAGTATTAAGCTATGTAAGATTATGTTAGGTTAGATTGTTCATCATTATCCAACTACACGCCTAGTCATACGAGTCGCATATGAGTTTCCATGCCATATCACATCAAACCAGCTAGATGTCATTTGAATGCTCTGATACATTCGCTTGCAAAGAAAGCTGGATGGTGTACTGCTGTTTCTCTATCCTGATTTTTCTTCAAACAGCAACATTACTACATTCTACAGTATATCACTAAACAGTTCACTGAATTTCACAATTACACATACTATTCTTAACATCCAAAACTTCGTAAACCCATTGACGTCTCCGTTAATCATCTAAATGTCCCCTTCCATCTCTCCCTTCCTCTATAGAACCCCCAAGCAATCACAGCAGCTATTCCTCTGCCCTGCTTGTCGCTACGACTTCTACAAGCAAAGTCTGAGCCTCATAGTCAACCACCATGTCATATTCCTTCTATTCCATCTTGTTTCCCCTTCACAATACCTTCCATACTACAGATATTCAACCCTACCATTGCCTGCAGACCCCTCTTTCGTATTATGACCATTAGAAACGCCACATTTCTCATTCAGCTCCTCTCGGAGGTCACAAAAAGATATCCGAGACGTGCTATCTACGCTGTGAGTCGGCAATTCCAATGACGGCTCGTCCCGACTTCCCCAGCCTTTCCACATATACGCTACGAGTACAGCACAATTCAGTATCAAATGCGATACAAACCAGCCATTTGAGAGCAATTTACGTACTTCTTCCGCTAACCTGTGCAGCTTGAGAGCCTTTACAGTGAATAACCCACTATCCGGTGTTTCCTCTGCTTCTTTACTAACAACAGGAGAGTGCAGCCTACGATAAGTCTCTAAATTAGAAGGTTTACGCTCACTAGATATGACTTTCCCATCTAAATTCAATGGTGGAAGTACAGCAGAAACGACGGAAGTCTTTTCCCACATCGAATCAGCAGATCCGTCCTCAGCAAGGATTGAAACCCGAGCTGAACGATAGTAAGCGTGTTGAGCTTTCTCAAATTTAACTTCTACTAATACATAAAACTCAACTTCATCATGGAAAGTATCACGGAGATCTCCGGAATACCTCATTCCATGATCGTGGCCATCGTCGAACTTCTGTTGTTCCGAATTTACAGCCGCAGGGTTCCCATCGGGATTATTTATTCCCTTCACCTCCGAAGATTTGCTGGAATCTGACGGCATAATACCAGCGTATGTAACACTTTTCTTATAATCAAAAGGCCGATAGCTTTTTGCTGCTGAATTTATATCGTTTTCAGAGAGATATTCTAAGGTAGTACTCAGATTGAATTGGAAGTTCTGTAGATTGTTAGTAGAGTTGAAGGGTTGTGAGCAGAGTTGTGAGAAGAGTTGATAGAAGGATGATGAGAAGAGGTAATAGAATTGGATATCCTATTCATATCATATAGTATTCTTCTCTCATATAGTATTCTTTTCCCATATAGTATTCTTCTTTTTATGGTATTCTTTTCCCATATGGTATTCTTTTCTCATATCCTATTCCACTTTATCATATCCATTCAGTTCTTTCCATTCATTCATTGATTCCATTCATTCATTCATTCATTCATTCTTCCCATTCTTCCCATTCTTTCCATTCTTCCCATCAACTCCCATTATCAACTAAAACATACCAAGTGCGACACAGCCTGTGCAAAAGGTTTCCGATTCTCATCTATTATCGTCTCCACCCTGTATCACAGATTACACTGTTAGCATCTTATCAAACTAAGGGATCTACAAAGCACTACAAAGCACTATAACACTCTTAAACTCATACTCACCGTGCCAGAGTCACTACGAGTTCCTCAAAGTCCTTCGGCTGAGCCACGGAGACCTCTGAAGCCGAATTGACGTCCAGTGCGCCCGCTGGAGGTTCCCGTGACTCCAAAGGCTCAAAATAAGACAGTGACAGCTTCGTTGTGAAATAAGACATGAACCCTTCTTGATATGGAGACGGTTTAGCTTCTGAAGGGGTTTCAAACAATTCAAACTTCACAGGATTGAACCTCAGTTGATATGCGGCACAGATAGCACCCTGCAGGGCAGCTTGAAGGGCTACCAGAGATAAAAAAACCAGATATTTGCCAGCCATATTGAGGTATATGCGTTTTTCTTAGTAGATCAATATTCCAGGAGATTATCTAGGTAATACAGAGACGGAACAATCGGAAGATTCGGAAGATTCCGCGGGAACCACAAAGGAATTCCACCACAGAAAGCCAAGTATTTCCGACACCGAAATAGCACAATTTATACCTTCTTTTCCCCTGGTTTTTTATTTGCTATTTCCACTGCTAAGCCATTCATTGATTTATTCATTCACTCGGTATGTCAATTTAAGTATTTTAGGGTATTGCCGAAAGCGGCAATTCTCAAAGCAAATAGGAATCGGAGATTATCAGTGGCTAAAGCGGAAAAGATCCTTATCTACCTAAATAGGTAATGTGGCAAATCAACTGCGCCACAGTTATTCCCTGCGCCCCCTGCGCCCCTCTAACTCATCAATACCTAAAATGGCATTCAGCAAGAAACGCATATAGCGACATCTCCGGGAATGCTTTGTTGATGTGGGGTGAATTTATATGTGCTGGAAGGGTGAAAATTGAGGCTTGAAAAGTACCGGGAAACTGGGGGGAAAATCTGAGTTTTATTATACACGTTTTCCTGGTTTTATAGGCTGTGCGCTGCGAATTGAAGCAACTGGTGAGATTCCCATAGCTTGAGACCCACTGTTGGCTCATCTGAAGATCTGGTATTAAGGAAAGTGTTGTTAAATTGGCAATTGACGGGCAGAGACTTGAAATTGTGAGTCAATTGAAGTTTTTAGTGGTTGCTGAGCTGTTTATTTGTATTCTGGTAGAGATATTTTAGTGCTAAGAGGCTCATAAGCTGAGCCACTCGTTTTTTTATTAGGTACGCTACGCCACACGCTACGCCACACTTGCTCCACTGTTCCGTGCGTCTTAGCCACAATGCCACTGCTCACTACTAAATACTCGGCGCCGCTCCGCGTACTCCGGATCCTCACTTCTACCGTCTACTTCACCGTATCCGCTGTAATGATAGTAGCTACTCAGGTTATTGGTTGGCCATTAATTCTCGTTTCCTATGATTACTACCGGCCTTATATGGACTACACGAAACAGTCGTTTGCTATTCTGCTCACTTCTATCACCCAATGGTACTGCCCGACGTCTTTCCGTATCTACGCTGAGGCGGGCGTCGCTGAGCTGATGGATTTGGATCAAGACGGGAATTTGCAGTTCAGGCTGCCGAAGGATGGGTTTTCCTTCCTGATTGCTAATCACCAGATATACACGGACTGGCTGTACCTTTGGTATGTGGCTTACACTGCTCAGTTGCATGGATCTATTTATATAGCATTAAAATCATCATTAAAACATATCCCATTACTAGGGCCTGGTATGCAGTTCTACGAGTTCATTTTCCTAGCTAGGAACTGGCAAAAAGACCAGGCAACACTCACAAAGCATATCAGGTCTATCCGTGATGCGGCTTTGGGTAAAAAGTCGCCCCAGGGGATTAAATACCCTGGTTTGTTGCTGTTATTCCCTGAGGGGACTAATATGTCTGAAAGGACGTACCGTAGGTCACTGGAATTCTCCCGTAAGATTGATTTCCCACAGCCGTACTTGCAGCAGGTGCTTTTGCCGAGAACCCGTGGGCTGCTGACTGCTTTACGTGAAGCTGGGGATTCGGCAAGGTATCTATATGACTGTACTATAGGATATTCAGGTTTAGAGAAAGTAGAAGATCGGCCTGATTATAAATACGGTCAGGATCTCTACACGCTTTCTACAGTATTTATTGACGGCTATTCTCCTGAGAAAGTGCATCTGTATTTCCGTCGTTTTACTGTTGCGGATATCCCTACTGACGATGCCGAATTTGAAGCTTGGGTGTTTGCTAGATGGAGAGAGAAGGAGGAATTAATGAATTATTTCTACGAGCATGGTCATTTCCCAACGGAGAAGACGCCAAAAGTGCTGGAAACGGCTATGAGGCTGCGATCGTCATGGGAAGTATTCCAGATATTTGCTATTCCTGCTACGGCACTCTTGCTTGGGTACAATGTATGGAAGATACTTAGATAATGCATGATTATGTAGAGTAGACAATAGATGGTAGATTGCGCGAGAATAAATGGGGCTTGATTGTGTTTCTAGTAGTGAAGTTAGATGTACAGGTTTCAGGTTTGAATTGTGGTTGTAGATTTGATTGATAATTAGAAACTAACCAGGGCTCTGGTGAACTCCGGAGCTGTCTAGTTTTGGCTATCAGGATTTAAATGCGCTTTAAGGAGCAAAAGAAGTATCTGCATATTGTTTCAACTATGTATTAGTAGGGTGTAATACCAGGGAGTTGGTATGAAGAGGTTCTATGGAGGTTTCCATGATCTTAACTGTTCACAGCTTTTCAGTATTTCGTTGGCTGTGCTATTCAGTGGATCAATATATTTTGTAGTGTCAATATAGAGCATCACCAGGAACTCCAGTTGTTCAATCTGCTGGTAGTTACAGCATAACTGTTTGCTTGAAAAGTGTTGATCTTTCACTACAAATACCACATCAGTAAACCTGACCCTCAAGTCAGCCTCATTACCGTAGAAGTCTGATCTGGGTACTCAAATAGACCCCACTATACACTTGTAACAGCTTCCCGAGTTTTCTACTACTTAGTGTTTTCCTTAGTACCCAGCAGCAGCACTATTTGATGATATCTCGTCTGAATTTCCGGCGTTCACAGCACCCAATTTCCTCCTAATAATTCACAGGACAGTCTGCTGAATTCAAATCCAACCTCTGTCATTCCATTGCTCCATCTCTCTCCTGGATTGACTGAATTAATACAAACCCTACGCTATAATCTTGATGTATAGTTAATACTCTATTGCCACTGATATATCTAAACTAACTCCCCCTTATTAAGCCTCCACTACACACTCATGAGTCTATATATCCTTGTAACAGCTTCTCAGCTCCCCAATGCATCCAATATCCCAATAACTCTCGTTTAGAGTCTTATTCTCTTATTCAGAATACCAGACCAAACTTCCGGCGTGAGTTCCTCGTAGTGACCCCTATTAAGCCAGTAAATAGTCTCGTTATTGTTTGCTCCCTTAGGGAACACCTGGTTTTTATACTGCTTCTTGACAATCTTGAAATTATGGCTTGAAGCAATTTCCGGTACAAATTTTACAAACAAAGGTACAGCGTATTTAGGCAAATTCTCAACCATATGCGGTAAAACTTTCCCGTTCAGACAACCAAGAGGATCCCCCACTGCTGACGGTTTCAACTCAATAACAGAGAATCCCGCCCGTCCTTCGTACCCAGTTATCTGTACTCCTACTACCACTGCTTGAGCAACAGGTTCTGATTCGCAGATAATACTTTCTACTTCATTAGTGGAAACGTTCTCACTCTTCCAACGGAAAGTATCCCCCAGACGATCAACAAAATACAAAAGTCCGTCTTTGTCCATTTTCAGAAGATCCCCAGTACGGAAGTAAGCATCGCCTTTCTTGTATACATTTCTTACGATTTTATGCTCAGTTTCCTTCTCGTTGCCTACGTAACCCTGGAAACTTTTCTGTGGTTCCCGTGGGGTGAAAAGCCGCATAAGAAACTCTCCAGGCTCATCTACGCGAGCCTGACGGCACAAACCTGTCCTCGGATCTCTCCATACTTCGCTATCATCGTCTGGGTCCATTGCTACTACAGTTTGCTCAAAACTCAGGACAAAATTAATCAGTTTCCCGTATTTTCTAATAGCCCCAACCCCATAGTCACCCGTTTGGAAACAAGTTGTACCGATTGGAGCTTCAGTCGCGGCATAAAATTCTCCAATAGCTTTTATACCGAATCTATCTTTGAACTCTGTCCAAATCTCTTTCCGCAACCCGTTACCAAAAGCCACCCAGACTTTGTGGTCCCGTTCTTCCGGAGTTTTCGGTGCAGCTAAAAGGTAACGGCAAACTTCTCCTACGTACTGAATAAATGTAGCATCGGTAATCTTTACTTGCTTCCAAAAAGTAGACACAGAAAACTTCTTTCCCAAGGCAACTGTGGCACCAGCGGCAAAACACGGCAAAACTCCAAGCACAGAAGACGTAGAATGGTACAAAGGCATTGCTGTGTATATTGTTTCCCCGTGTTTAATCCGATTCACGTGTCCAAACAGCGCTGAACCCAGCGTAGCCTTCTGCCATGACATAATAGCCGACTTCGGAAGCCCTGTAGTGCCTGACGTGTATATAAGAAGCGAGGGGTCGTAGTAGTGGCGGTCTGTACGCCTCTCGCTCGGCCGTACGCGGAGTTCCGGGTACGAAGCGAGTTTCTCAAACAATGTTACATCTTTGGGTAAATACCTTACACGGCACTGTGGCAAAGCAGATTTCAACTGAGCTTCCTCTGCGGCAAAAGCGTCAGCAAGCTCTGATTCTACTAATACAAGCCTGGCTGATACAACGTTTAAACAGTGGAAAAGGGACTTCCCTGTGACATTGTAGTTCAGGAAAGCTGGAGTTGCTCCAATATTCCATAGAGCAAACCATACAACTACGAAAAGTGGTCCATTTGTGCAGTCCAAGGCAACGATATCATCCTGTGTCACGCCGTACTCGTTGACAAGCATCCAGGACATTTTGCGAATGAGTGATTGAAGTTGAGAGTATGTAAATCTATCAACTGAGAACTGCCCATCTTGAGACCCTGGGCGAGCGTAGACAAGAGCCAAATGATCCGGGTACTTCCGCGCCGAGGATTCAAACAGATTGTAGAAAGAGTTGCTGTTTGTAGCTACTCCTAGGAAGTACTGGATACCCCAGTAGATAAGTCCCGATACGATGTAGAGATCATCGAAAATGTGAGTTGAAGATTCGATCCATTCGTAGGCCCACCGGAGCGGGCCGATTACAAATCCAAGTAGAGCGTTCATGAAAGGGAATCAAGTAAAGCCCGAAGGATGTACTCAGCTGGTCTGTGGGGCCGGGAACGGTTGATAACGGAGTAGCCGATGTGCTGTTTGAAATGCCGGTTGAATCGGCTATAAAAAGGCTATCATGTCGTATCTTGTTTCACATGCCGAAGGAGTGAATTGAGACGTTAAGTGTTGAAAGAGTATTTGGCCCTGTTATGGGACGTACGATGCCTGTGGTCCTGCAATGGGACAGCTGTGGAAAGAAAATAATGGGAGGAGACGTGAAGTATCCGATCCGATGCCGAGGAACAGCCGAGCCGAACAGCCGAATGAAGGTATACTGGAAGCTAGATAAGATGGGTGTTGTGTTTTTTTGTTGTCAAAAAGCTTGTGAAATGTGGCGATAGATGATGGATACCAAGTGGGACTCAGGGAGCTGAGGGAGCACAGGGAGGCCAGGTATTCCAGGACAATAGGAACTGACGAAGACTCAGTAACGTTGAATATTCACCGTAGCAACTTCATTCTCCATAGTTTAACTCGTTAATTTCACTAAATAACAATTTCTCCTCCAACAGCTTTCTTTCTCAAATAAAATATATACCAAAAATGCTCAAGCTTCCTACAGTAATTACTATCGTATAATCCCACAGTTCTATTATCTACCTTACTCATTATCCTACCCACTTCTAAGCAGAGAGATACTTTCCTAATTTTGCCGCACCGTATTTCGCACTCTTCACCAAGCCTGAAGTCGCAATTCCCTTTAACATTTGCGCCATGCTCGGGCCTTTCACTGTTTCACGGATACACTGAGCGATGCGTTCCCGAATTTGTTCGTCCTGTGAAATCAGCTGATCAAACTCCGTGCATGCCCCGCTCAGCTTCACAACGGGGTCCGCCAGCGACACGTTCGGCGTGTTTATAAACTGCAGTAACTTTGATTCCGCGTCCATGGCGTCCAGCGCACTGGCGTACGGCTCTCGGAACTTTTGATACAGCTTATGTCGGAAGGAAGCAGGTAACCGCGATACCATATTACCTCTTACTAACGGGTTTTCATCCTGCTCAAATGTGAGTTCACCGAAATCCCCGCTAAGCCCCTCAGACGGCGCTGAAGCCACAGCCAGATTAGGCAAGAGAGCCAGCAACTGCCCGTACATCCGACGGAAGTTACCAAACTGATTGTCTACGATATTATCTACTTTTCGAGGATTTTCGCCTCCGATACTCATCCGAACATCTCCTAAATAAGAAATTCCCGCAATCTGTTTATACAGTTCTCTTTCTGTGAATCTCTGGGGCAGCATAAGCAAAGCAACACGAACAGCGCTGATCAGACTGTTTTGGTTGATGAATTTCACTCGCGGATCGTCCTGGAGAATCTTAACTGGCTTGTGGAGACGCCCAGCTAAATACAGAGTATTCCAGTCCGATAGATCTTCCAGCAGCGTATTGATATTCACTACTCCATACTTCACTACTAAACCGTCCAGTTCTACGTATGGATTGAAATACACGCCGGCCCCGATCCGGTCCTGCGTGGCAGCCACAACACCGGAACCGAGCATCCGCAAACCTGAATAGTGTTTCGGGTTTTGTTCCATATTGATAGAATGCCAGTGTTCTGTATACGAGACTCCCATAATGAGATCGATTTGTGGTTTTTCCGTCGGTTTATAACCTTGAGAGAATACACCAGAACCGTAGGCAAAACAGTAACCTATAGGAGCTCGAAACTTGCCGAGGAGCCGCCGTAATTTCCGCTCAAACTCCCGATCGACGCCCATATGCTGGTTGATGCCGAAATACTCTGGGAGTTCCTTTAATTGGCCGAATTGCTTGAAAGACGACATATTGTGGTCCATATAGTCCAATTTCGGCACTACTGGGGTGTCAGTTACGAGCCGATACCGCGAAGTTGTATTGGGACGTTTCGGAGCGGCAGAAGAAGCCGAGGAAGACGCTGATTGCGCAGAAGGCTTTGAATCTTTGCATTCTTTAGTTTTCGCCTGCTTGCTTCTTTGCTTCGGCAGAATACCAAATTTCGGCATGGATTTCGGATCAATAGACGAGGCAACCACATCCTGATAGTCGCGTTCGGGAATTTGATCGACATTTTGACTGTAAAACCGAGCTGGGAAACGCGGGAGCCGCAGTACAGCGCGTCTCGGGATTGTTCGACAACTAAGCATTCTGTAAACAAACAGGGGGGTTCCAGGTTACCGCAGAAAGTGGAGAGTATTCAATTTTGAGAGCAGATTTGAAAATGCTTCAGCGAGAATATCAGAAGACCAGAAAGGGGTGGGACCGATGAGGGGTACACCTTACTATGAGACTAGCAAGAATATAGCAGAAAGTATAGGAAGGAACGGAAGCAAAACCTTCACCCGGTGAGCAGAAAAAACCAGCTAGAAAGTGACAGGGGGCCGAATTCCTCGAGTTGCACGAATTAGAGACCTGAAAAAGTGGCTTTATAGGCACTCGATGAGCTGAGATGTAGTGATAGAAATATTGCAATGGGCAGAAAAGATATTTTCGATATAATGGCGATACCTTTGGCTTGGAAAACTAACAGAAAACGATCAACAGAACTTCACAGATAATACGGTAAAATCTACAGAGTGTATAATTATATAAGAAACTACTCGAATTCGTATTTATTCTGTTCTCGTCGCTCTTCTCCATTCGCAGGCGATTTTAATTTTAAGTATAATCTTGTGATATTTCGAGCGATTAAGCCCGGTAATCTCCGTGCTCCTGATTTGGGACGGCGAGACGTCACAATAGGGGCGTAGTTGAAGATATGGGCATCTGAGAAGTTCCAAGATGCTTAATGATGCAATGTGAGTAGTTTTTTGTCGTATTTATGCTACTTTTGTAGCCGACATTCCTCGTTTTCAGTACTTTTCACTTCGTGATGGGCCATCAACGGTTGGCGTTCTGGCCAAAGTATTTGATGATGAGGTGATCAGAAAACGGTTATTTTTGGATATTTGTTAGGGATTATTTGTGATGACGTGATCCACAATTCCGTCAGCATTTGTCCGCGAGAACCCAATTTGCGTCTCAATCGGGGGCTCCGTTTCCCATATTAGGAGCAACTGCGGGGTATAAACTTCGTGGCATGGAGGGGCTGGACAAATTTCGGTTTCGGACAAGCCGAGCGGAGTGGAAAGTTTAGAGCGAGTGGATTGCATAATAGGAGAGGTAATCGGATATATCTATTTACGATATCTATGGCGTCATGAGATGTATTATTCTATGCGTATTTTGTCATTGGATGCTGTACTGATAGTGGCAAATTTTGGTTATATACGACCAGACGAGGCGCAGTGCTTCTGCAGTGCTTCTGGATTTTTCCCCTGATGTCCCGCAGTTCGTACCCATGTCCGGAATCTCGAGAAATTCGGACAGCCACCAAAGTACATATTCGTCAAACTGTGGCGTAACTAACTGTGGCGCAGCAGCTACACTGTCTTTAACAGTCTAACTGTAGATTCCCTGAGTAAGTAGCTGGAATTGATCGTACAATCTAGTGTAGATACTACCCAAACTCTTCTGAATAAGCGTGTGTTCAACGAAAGCATCAACCTCTGATTCGCTCAGTTGAAGCTGGAATCTCTGCCTGAGCTGTGCTGAAGTATTCTGGCCCAGAGAGAAACAGGGCAAACTTGAGTCCCTTTGCATCATTTCTACTAAAGCTATTATAGCTTCAGCATCTTTACGTAGGGCTTTAAATGAATCTTTCATCAATTGAGTGAATATCTTGAAATGTTTCGATTCCGTACCACCCATTAATTCCACGTATTCCATTGTAAGCTTGAACGGAGCCGCTTCGAATCCCATACTTCCCGGTGAATTACTCAGGAGGAATCCAAAGTCAATATGGATTATATGCCCAGCGGAATCCAAAAGTAGATTACCATTATGCCGATCTTTTATCTGTAAAATGTAACATATGATAGAATAAGCTGCTAATGACCTAACGAAGCAGTCAAGTGCCATTTGATGAGCTGGAGAGTCCCGTTCACCATAAGCTAAACGGAAATGATCAGAAAGCGTTGAAATATTTCCCTTAGGATTCTCTTGACACTCAATACTCGCAGCAGTAAGTGCTTTCTTCAGTGAATGTATACTGGGGGCATCAACTATAGTTTCTACAAGTCCAGTATTAGCAGAAGTAATAAGCATTTTCATCTTCCTCACCCATACTGGCACCCCTAGCCTTTCCCATGTGTGGCTCATTGCTTCAATAAGCTGACAAGCAAATGCTTCTTGCCGTAAATCATCACCAGTTTTAGCGATCACTGAACATAATTCCCAATTCTCACAATGCCCGAATGGACTCTCAGCTCGAATTCTGTCCCGTTTAGCTTCCCAGTCTTCTCCCATGTAACTTTCCCGAGATAGCTTTGCCGGCATAGTTGATTTGTCACCATTCAAGGAATGATCAGGTGCCGAAGGGAGCATCCCACCGGTTACCATATCGTTTTCCAATCTACGTTGCCCGGCTTCACCGCTGTAAGCCGGCAGACCATTAACTCCTCCGGCACTTAGCCGCACTGCATGATCCTGCATTGTCTTCATATTAGCTATAATCTTTGCCCGGATTGACGCAATCTCGTCAGGTGACAGTTTCGGCCCGTGATTTCCTGGGCCGATCCCGCCTCCGTCCCCAGGTAATCCGCTAGAACCTGTTTCTAACTGATTGAGCATAATAGCTGCGATCCGCATATGCGTTGCAAGATCTGTAGCGGTACTGAAAGTTCCTGGAGCTTCCGGCAGGGTATAAGTCGACTGGAAGCTCAATTCTGTGCCACGCGGAGCGGCAGGCGGGTCTTGATCAGTTTGTGGTTCCGATGGAGGAGAAACGGGTAATCGTGGTACAGAAGATGTCATTGCTACAAATACATCTTTCCGTAGCATTTCCGCTACAGGAACGTGAGGCTGCAGTGCTGCCATATCACCGAGATCGGCTTCAATCTCGGTTGCCAGCCCGGTCCCAGATTCCGTAGTAAATGCTTCTGCCGCCTCTGTAGCAGTTATAACTCCGCCGCGCCCGGAAGGTTCCGCGCCGGAACTAGCCCGAGACCGAGTGCCGGATCTGCCGTAAGCTGCAGTGTGTTGACCTGTTTTGTAGCCTAAATCAAACACATACGTCCTATCCCGTTCTCCGAGTAACACAGAAAGGTTTTTCTCGCTACTGGGCTCGAAATCTAAATCATCCCGTAAATACTCTACAAACAACAGAAACGGTACTCTTTCAGCGGAATTGAGTACTGCTGTTTCCCCCGGGGCAATGCGCACTATTCTGTGGAGTTTCCCCGGGGCACTACGCGGAAGCAAACTCGGAATATCCACTTCAGCGGGCAGATCGGTATTCAACATTGCTATTTCTATTCTTAGAGCTGACAGCCGAGCGTCTTTCGGAACTTGCGCCAGTCTTATAGATATAGACTGCAATGCTATAGCAAACTGTGTAGAGCAGCGGAAGTAATTTGTCTTTAATTCTTTAATTTTCTGCTGTAATGACATGTGTGCCACTGCCTGTGCCTTCCGAGATGCCGAATGCCTAGTCGGAGTTCCCCCTGACACTGCACGGGGTTTACCAGCTAGCAAGTTCGGCATAGAAGCTGTAGCTTCCGTAGCGGTAGACCCGCCAGCTCCGGAACGATCGTACAATCGCGGCCGGCGGAACTGAGAAGACATACGATTTGCCATTGTGTCACTAGCAGAATGCCTACCGTTCGGTACATCCGAATCAAAACTACTACCGTCGAGTCCGTACTCGTCGGTGTCTACGTCATCGTCCCAGTCTGACTCAAAAGTATTACGGCGCGGTGTGGAAGACAATACTGGGGTTGAAGGCTGTGAAATGTACCGAGGATTTATGGATACGTCAGCGTCTGTTGCCAGATCGAGTTGTGGAGTTGAGCCGTCGTCGTTATGGAATTTCGGGACAGCTGGGCTTGAAGAAGAGCGGGATTTCCGTCTGCCGGCTAACATTTGAGCTTTTGAAGCTAATTGGAATACAAAAGATCTTTGTTTACGGCCTTGTGAATGCGCAAGTGGGCCAATGAAAGGAGCCAAAGCCGGGACGGCTAAAGCTGCTGCTATTGCCCCAGAGGCAACGACAGCTGGGTTAGTATTTTCGCGGAATCGTGGGGACGGAGCGGTGCCGACGTTGAAAAGGATATACTGTAGTTTGTTTAGGATACGACGGGCTACTTGGAATCCGTAGGACTGGGGGTCGAATGCGAGGTCTTGAATGTGTGCTTGCAGTTGCCAGAATGTCTAGAAGTTAGTAGATGCTTTAGAGGAGGAGGAGGAGGGAAGGGGGAAGAGAGGGAAAGGGGATAGTGAGAGTTCAAAGGGATCGAAAGGAGAGACGGGGATAGAAAAAAATGATGAGAGTATTTAAAATATGAAGAATTGAAGTACAATGGAGGAGAAAACGTAGAAAAGCTGGAAGAACTGAAGAACTGAAGAACTGAAGAACTGAAGAACTGAAGAACTGAAGAACTGAAGAACTGAAGAACTGGAGAACTGGAGAACTGAAGAACTGAAGAACTAAATAGAACAACAAAAATCACTCAATATCACAAAATTTATAACCCATCAACCAACTTCCCCAGTTCGTCCTATAAAAACCATCAAAACGATATCATCAAAAGGAATTCTCTCATAATTCTTTTACAATAACATCATTCCCATATCATTCCCTGCTTTTATAGCCCGCGGAATACATAAAAGCTCCCACAAGCTCATAGTCCTAAAACTTTGAACCAAAATTCCGCAAATCGAAACAATAAACAACACTTTTAAAATAATATCCCCCATTTCTGCCCAGCTAAAAGCCTAATAAGACTGATAAACGCCCTTATATATGAATACCATCGTTATAAAATCAACAAAATCAGCTACCAGAATGACAAAATCAGTTTCGACGCTATGAAAAATCTGCTCAGTCCTCACAGTTCCAATTATTAGACTTCCTACTAGCTAGCTCTTTCTGTAATACTCATACAGTCTCCTTATAATCCCTTATAGTCCCTTATAATACTTTATAATCCCTTATAACCCTTCTATAATCCCGTATAATCCCCTTATAACCCCCTTACAATCTTCCATAATACAAAACACCGAATACTTACCAATAGAGTATAGTGAGGATGCTGAGAGCACAAATCAAGTACTAAATCCTCTAAAGCCATTGACTCCGTTTCTACTGTTACAAGCAATTGAATAAGCTGAGGAATGAAAAACTCAACATCCTCATACTTATAAGTACGGAATTTACGACATAAATAAGCGTGAATACCAATATTATCCGCATAGCGCTCCATATAAGCTACGCACAAAAATGGAGTGAAATGCTCAGATCTCAGAAACCGAAGTAGCAATAAATTCCCACCAGAAGTCTCTTGAGACGTTTCCTGAGCAGAAAAATCTTCCAAGGCTCGGTCTGCGGCTTCCACACCGCCGGAAGGAGCCGTAGATTGTGCCGACGTCCGTTGGGATGGTTCCGACCGATGAGATTGCTGTTCCGGTTTTTCCGAACCCATATTGGAACGCAAATCTTTCTTCAGATCCGGCGTACCGGTCTTCCGTCGTATGAACTGCATGCTGAGCGTATTGAGACCTTTGGTGAGACCATAAATCCAAATAAAACATAAAACAGATTCAGCGGTAACGGAGAAAACAAATGTATAAATTTTCTCAACCAGGAGATCCTCTGAATATCCCAAATGACGTTCAGCGACGAGTTAAAAGAACAAAAGCGGTTTACCGGAGTTTCACCGGAGGTTCACACGGAATAACGGAACACTGCAGGTGCCAGGCGGCTTGCAGTTGTGGCCAGATAGGCGCGGAGATACCACAATAATGGCTTTGCGGCGGATTAATTTTGTGGATAAAACGGGAGTACAAAACCACACTCCCGATGTTACACAAAAGCGGAATATAGGTAAAAATCAGTTCAGAGACGGCAAATCTCAGAACCAATATTCCGCGTTTCCGTATAAAATCGTTTATCGGATAACTTGCCGTTCATTCGGTTCGGCGTGGGCTTTTGAATATTGTGGTTAAAACGCGGAAATGACAACGGATTCTGATCACTTTGATCGCGCCGTTGAGGTAACAATGGGATGAGACATGGTTTCCGTAATTCGGGTATTTCGGAAACGATGTATGCAAAACCTGTTAACAAACACCCTTTCTCCCATACATTTTGAGTTTCCGCTTTGCTTACAATTGCCGCTATCTTTTCCGGAATTTCTATTTCGGAAGTTTGTGCCACGCGGGCTAAACCACAAAATGAAAACCGAGCCGAGCCGATGTCCGAGGAGCGGCAAAACAGAGTTACGGGTAGAAATTTAACTAGAGAAATCGACAGTAGGATAATCAAACAGCACTAATTCTTCTCGGGTACTATTGGGACCGCTTTTGATCCCCACAGAGCAGCGGAATTGCCGATTTGCTCATCCGAAGGTGAACTAAGTGCCACAAACCACAAACCGGAATTACCCATTAATTACCACAAATACAAAAACCTCAAACTCCGCTAATTACCCGCTTTCCCTCATATCTTCAGCAACAGAATCCCAGACTCACGGAAGAGCATGGAGACGGATTCACGGAACTGATCCAATCAATGCCTGCGAACTCACTGTTTGCCGAACTCCCGTCCGGGATCGGCACGCCGTCCGCGGGCCCAACGCCGAACTCCGTGCCGCCGCCGGACCTCAGATTCAAAGTGTACCACCAAAAGGTGTCTCTGGACGTGGATTTGATGAATTATACTCTCTCTGGATACACGGAAATCACGGTTGTGCCTACAGATAATAAACTGCGGCAAGTGTGCTTTGACTGCCGGCAAATGGAGATTCACAATGTCCTGATCAACAAGCGGAAGGCCAGTTTCCATTTTGACGATCCTTTAAAGCACGACGATCTTTTCCCCGGTCTGACGTACTCTCCTATGGTTCCGGAGTCAAACGCAGCGCAACACGAGTTGTACAGAGAGAAACTATCGCATTTATTCCGTGGCGGGGGCTCAGGAGAGCTTCGAGTGGACCTGCCAGACTCTATGCGGTTACATCCTGTAGATATCAGTTCGTTGACTGAGAAATTCTCGTTTGCTTCTACTAATTCACCTTTACCAGAGACTGTAGGCCGTTCTTTTAACACTCCTGGCACTATTCATGATAAGAAAGTGTCGCAGATTTACACTGCTTTCGTAGTTCGTATAGAATACACAGTAAGGAACCCTACGCTGGGATTCTGCTTCTATGGAGGGTATAAAACGCTTAAACCATCAGTGGGGCCTCCTATGTCAAAGAATCTATGGCATGCGTATACTTCTAACCAAGTAATGGGCCTTTCGACGAGTTCGTGGGTGCCTTGCGTAGATAACATGCAGGAAAGGTGTACATGGCAGTTTGAAGTCGTTATTCCCAAGACTATTGGTGATATTGGGCACCCACGGCTCATTGGCACTGATTGGTCTTGGATGGAGGCCGAATTGGGTAAAACGGAAGACTCTGGGGACGCTGACGGGAACTCCGCGGGGTTGCTGGACGCTGCGGCAGGCACTGCCGACGTTTCAAATGGCTCCTCGGGGTTTTCCGAACCGGAACAGGACGATGCGGAAGCTGACTTGACAGTTGTGTGCGCAGATCCGAATTTTAAAGAGATTTCGCACTCAATGGACCCTTCTAAAAAAGTCATTTCGTTCGGCATTTACACTCCTGTGTTGGCGCACCACGTCGGGTTTGCCGTCGGGCCTTTCCAGCAAATGCAGCTGCCAGATTTGCGGCCCAAACCTGCCGATTCCGAGACTGCCGACGAGGGACCCGTTGTACCAGCTCACGTGTACTGTCTGCCGCATCACGCTGCACTGGCACACAACACGTGCCTGCCGCTGTACCAAGCGTTGGACCTTTTCGGCTCCGAGATCGGATTGTACCCATTTGCTGCTTTCGGTGTCTGCTTTGTAGAGGAACTGCCGGCTCAAACGTGCAGTTCTGCGGGGCTTGCAATGTGCTCTGCTAAGCTTCTCTATGGGCCGGAATTGGTTGAGCCGCTGTTTGCCGGTACAGAGACTTTAGTAGAAGCTTTGGCTCAGCAATGGGCAGGCATTTATGTGATCCCCAAGACTGTGGCTGATTTGTGGCTGACAGTCGGCATGGCAGGGTATATGACGAATATGATGCTGCAACAGCTTATGGGGAACAACGAACATCGGTATCGGATGAAGCGGGCGGCTGAACGGATCTGCAGCGAGGATATCGGCAAGCCGGCATTGTACTATCAGCGGTGGAACTTCCCGATAGCCGATCGAGATCCTGAGATGGCATTTGTACGATTGAAAGCTCCTATGGTGTTGTTTATCCTCGATATGCGGATGACAAAGACGGATAGGTCGTTCGGATTACTGCGGGTGCTTCCGAAAGTGTTTATCCAAGCCATGTCTGGGGATTTGGACAATTCCGGGCTCGGAACGGCGCATTTCATGCGATTGTGTGAGAAAGTGGCGCATGCAAAGATGGACAGGTTTTTCCATCAGTGGGTTTACCGTCCAGGGTACCCTGTGTTCCGAATCACTCAGCGGTTCAACAAGAAGCGGATGTTCATTGAAATGGGTATTCGGCAGGTACAATTGGCGGAGATGCCGCCGGCGGTACCGCGGTATGAGACTTTTGTGTCTGATGCTCGGCACGCGGATGTTTTAGCCGCAGAAGCCGAGGAAGCGGAAGCCGAGACTGGAGAATTGGAACTGGAACCGGATAACGGAGTGCCAGCGGTGTTTGTCGGGCCGATGACGATCCGAATCCACGAAGCCGACGGGACGCCCTATGAGCATATTGTAGATATAAAAGAAGGATTCACTAAATTGGATATCCAATATAACACAAAGTACAAGAAACTACGCAAAAACCAGCGACAGAAAGAGAAAGTGGATATGGCGCTGTCGGATAAAGCGGCACAGGTGCAGGCTGGGGGCACCGACACCAGCGGAGCTGCCGGGGCAGACCTCGGCGTTTTACTGCACTGTCTCGGTGATGTGCTGCAAACAGATCAGGAAATGGCCGAGTGGGGTTTAGCCGAGTGGGGCAAAGACGAAGAGGACCGAATGATGAATGAGGCTTTTGAATGGCTCAGAGTAGACGCAGATTTCGAGTGGATTTGCCGAGTTTTTATTAACCAACCGGACTATATGTTTGCATCTCAGTTACAGCAGGATCGTGACGTAGTGGCACAGTACGAGGCAGTACGATATTTTGCCGATTTGCGACCTCAGGCTTTGTACTCTACGATTCTAGTAAGGACGCTAATGGATTCTCGGTATTTCTATGGTATCCGAGTAGAAGCTGCAATGGCTTTGGCTCGGTTTGCAAAAGAAGAAGCTGATTGGATTGGAATGCGACATCTAATGAAAGCGTTCCAGACGTTGTTTTGCTTCCGAAATTCGAGTATCCCGTTGCCAAATGATTTCTCGGACTTCCGGCTCTTGTTTGTGCAAAAGGCTATCCCGCTAGCGTTGTCTACAGTACGGGACAGCAATGGCAGGTGTCCCGAAACAGTGCAGCGGTTTCTCCTGGATCTTCTGCGGTATAACGAGAACTCTACTAATGAGTTTGATGATTGTTTCTATGTAGGAAATCTTATTGTAGCTCTTGTAAATTCTCAGCTTACAGCGGAGAAGCCGAGTTGGGAGGAGTTTCTTGCTTCTGGCGGCTTTGAGCTGGCTGAGGACGGCACAACCCGTTCCGAGCCCTTGGGCGACAGCAGCAGTTCCGCAGGCTCGGGCGGACCTGGTGGACTCACACCTCCGAGCTCTCCAGGGCCGAAGCCGTCTTTGCGAGCGGCAGCTGTAGAAGAGATTAAAAAGGTTCAAAGAATGGATAAACTCTTGCCTTCGTACCAGAATGTTTTGTCCTTTATCTGTCTGCGGGAGCGGCTGCGGCTGGCCCGGCACGGGATTGCGCCAGTGGCTCTCGGGGAACTTGTACAGTACACTGTGCCGCAGTACAGTGTAGATGTGCGGGTACTGGCTTTTGAAGGTCTTTTCTCTCTTGGTAGGTTTGCGGAATCAGAGCTTTTGCACTATGCTTTTACCTCGGCTATGGTAGATCCGTCGCCGAGTATGAAGACGAAGCTGATTTTGTATGTTATGCGGGCTATTGGATTGTTGGCTTTGGCAGAGTTGCCAGAGGCGTATGATTTGCGTGCGGCATCTGAAGGTTCCGCCAGTGGCGCAGCGAGTGGCGCAGCAGGGGACGGGATGCTTGTAGTAGAAGAAAACGCCACAGGGACGATGTCGGCCCGGAAAGACGCATTTGCTCGGTCTACCGTTGCCGGGGCAGTGCGGATGTTCCGCTCAGAGTTCGGAGACAATGAGTATGTAAAGAAAGAGTTGTGGAAGGCCACATTGTCCCCATGTTTCTCTCCCGTGGACAAGCGGGATTTGTTGGACATTTTAGCAGTGTTGGTGGAGCCCCACGCGGCATTGCCGGTGGTGTTGCCGGCTATGGACAACAAGAAAGTCGTGGCGAAGCGGGAAGGCGCCACAGGTGTGGTTATAAAGCGGCAAGGCCGGTTTAAAATCCAATTGAGCCAGTTGAAGCTGAGTGCGTCTGGCGGAGATAAGAAGAAAATAGGTGGGGCTCGGCCGGATCCGCTGCCGATAACTGTGGCTGTGCCGAAAACGGTTAAGGTGAAAGTGGCGCAAGTGGCGCAGGAGGCTAAACCTGTTCGAGCCACGCGGGCGGCGAAAGCATCTAAAACTGTGGCGTTTGCGGAGGGAGAAGGTGAATCACTGCATGTAGTGGTGTCGTTAAAGAAAAAAGCCGTATACGTTTCGCCGGAGCCGATGCCGCAGCACGACGATGACTATGCGACGTTCTTGGCGATCCATGCCGGGGTTCTGCCGAAGAAGCGCTTACGATTGAGCACTCGGGTGGCGGCGGAGCCCGAATCTCTGCTTGAGCCGGAAGCGGAAGCGGAGGTTCCTGCGCCACAGAGCCGGAGAGGTAAAGCGGGAGGGGCCGGTTCGAGGCGTGGAAAGAGCAGTAAAGAGGAGAAAGAAGTGAGAACAACGCCGAAGAAAGTAAAGCTGAAACTGAAGTTTTAAGGGGCTCGGCTTTCAAGGCGAAGCCTGTAGCGTAGAGGAGAGTCTAGATAATGGAAATGTACTTTAATGTCTCTGAATTCAATAGTATATATACCAAAGTTTCAGCCACAGTAGACGGTTTACAGGCTCGGGGAGCGCATTGAGCCGTTGATGGTATTATTTGATTATATCATCTGGAAATGCGGCTATCTGAAGCTGGCGAAAGCGACTTGTTTTCACACAACGCGAGCTGTCCTGGTAGTCAATAATTAAAACAAACCCTTCCTTGTAGAATATAATGATGTAATTTGCTTCTATTTCAACTCGGACTCTCTGTAATATCATCCTGTCTATACTGTTCTCCACTCATGAGATAACTTTATGATCACGTAATAGTAAAACATTAGCCGATTTTGGCCCCCACCGACGGTATGCGGAAGACGGAAGACGAAAAACCCGAATTATTCCTCTGATCCCGCCGCCCTACAACCCGCAGTTTTCCATATCCTACAGCAAATCAACCTCTCGTCACTTCCACCCGTTGTTCTGCTGTTCAATTGGGTCTCCCTGTATTTTTTCGCATGGTTAAAGAGCGGCATTTGGCGAATGCCTTCGGCCTTCGGTGAATTCGGTTGTTTATATCCGAACGGCACAAACGGCGAGCCGCACGAAGGAGTACAGAGTCATTTGTGACGTTATTTATAGCTATATCGCCAGTTTTGAGCCATGAGGATACGTCAGCCGCTCTTTGGAGCGCTATGGCTTCTACATTCCATTCTACTAGTTCAAGCGCAAGAAGAAACGCTGCAGGGATCTGCCGGAAGCAGCGGAAATGACGCCGGAACAGTTGTGGCTTCCGAAACACCGAGGCGCGTAGTAAGCGGTGCCGGGTGCGGTTTGGATGGCGGGGTAGCCGACGCAGATATGACGGAGTCCTGTAATACAAATTCCATTTCTATCAGTGGCTCCGAGCATGATGGGCAGTCTCTGGGGGTAGCTGCTTCTTTGTCGGGGAATACAGCTATTGTAGGCTATGTAAATGATTTTTTGGCTGTATCCAAGGTGTCGTTGGACCCGTCAGAGTCTCGGAGGAATCTTTCCGGTGAGATGGGCGGAAGTGTTAGCATTCCGACTTCTATAGCGTCACAATTCACTGGAATGACTTCCGAGGTCACTCTGGAATCCTCCGTAATCACAGCTTTGAGCAGCTCAGCGCTATCGAGTTGTAGTTGTGGTAAAACTGGTGTATATTTGACTGTTACCGATCCTAGTAGCGTAGAAACCCCATATAATTCGGCTAATGAGACTCATCTAACAGGGAAAGGTTCCGGCGTTCTGGGGTCTTCAAAAGCTTCTACAGAGTCGGCAAGTATGCGATCTTCGACGCAATTGGAGCCCGAAAGCACGGATGATCTTCTCGCTTTAGACCGACCGCCAGAATTTGATTCTTTTGAAGAATGGAGACAGAAGAAACTACAAGAACTCGGCCAGGAGGGGTCTCTGGAGAACAAAGCAAAGCCGAGTTCTCGGGAACGGATGGGCAAGTCAGGCGGGGCTGGGTCTGCGGATTATTCCGTGGGAGAAGAGCTTGAGATCGATTTAGCGTTTTTCTCAAACAGCGGAGAAGCGGAGGGGAAAGTGTATGCTGAGCGATTTAACTATGCTTCTGTAGATTGTGCGGCTACTATAGTAAAGACAAATAAGGAAGCTAGCAAAGCGGCAGCTATTCTTACTGAGAACAAAGATTCCTATATGCTGAACGAGTGCAGTGTGAAGAATAAGTTCTTCATTGTTGAACTCTGTGATGATATACTTGTAGAGACTGTTGTACTTGCGAATTTTGAGTTTTTCTCATCAACGTTCCGCCATGTGCGCATCTCAGTGTCTGATAGGTTTCCCACTACTGCTCAACATAGTTGGCGTACTTTAGGGGACTTCCAGGCAGAGAATAGAAGAGATCTCCAGTATTTCAGTATTAGCAATCCTCTTATCTGGGCTCGGTACCTCCGTGTAGAGCTTCTTTCTCATTATGGGTCGGAGTTCTACTGTCCTGTGTCTCTGCTGCGGGTTTACGGCAAGACGATGATTGAAGAGTTCCGCGATGAGACTTCTCATATATCAGGTGGGGATAGAGAGTCTGGGCGGAGATCCAAGGCTTCCAAAAGGTCTGAAAAGTCAGATGGTAAGTCTGAAAGGAAACCGGCGGCAGGGCGGGCGGAAAGCGGGTCGCCAGTTCCCGGAAGCTCTCAATCTGAAGACTCAGAGATGGGTGTCGGCGCGATTGACCCGTTTTTAGCTGAGCTGGCGATGTACTTGGAGAGTTCCGTTTGTTTTCCCAGTATGCCGACAAGTCCGAGTGAAGTTTCGGGTGACAGACCATCTGGGAGCGGGCATTATGGCGATGATACGACGGAAGAACAGGAGGAAGCGGGCGACACAGAAGGCGTGGGAGAAGATAGCGAGGACGGAGATGAAGAGGTAGAGACGGCGGGAACTCAGGAATCGATTTACAAGAATATAATGAAGCGGCTGGCGTTTCTGGAGTCGAATGCGACTTTGACGTTTCAGTATTTCGATGAACGAGCTAAATTTGCTGAAGCTGCGCTTGGGAAACTAGACAAGCGACAAAATAAGATCCTCCGGTCCTTTATTGACGGGCTGAATGAAACTGTGGTTAGAGAGATTGAAGATCTCAAGCTGCTGTACGCTGAGCTCAAGAAACAGGCATTGGTGGAGATAGCTGAAGATCAGCATGCTTTTCATGAGTTTATGGCAGAGAGTTCACAGAAGATTGGGGAGCTTTCGTCTGCGGTACAAATGCTGCGGGTACTGGAAGTGTTTTTATTAGTGTTTCTTGTATTTGTTCTTGGGGTATTGTTGCTAGTAGTTTATGTATTTGGAACTCAGGAGATGGTATTTGATGAAAAGGGAGTTCGAAAGTACTCTGGACACTTCAGGAATTTCCGCAAGGGCAAGACATCTTCGTTTCTGGCGTTTTCGCCTGTAATTTCAACGGGGGCGAGTTCTATGTCATCGCAGAACTCTTCGGGCGATGAAACGGGAAATAGCGGTGGTGGGAACAGATTGGGGACGTTTACAGCTCAGAATTTGTCCTCTTCTGACGATGAAGTGACACAGCGTGATTTTTCACGAGAGGATAATATTGATTTAGCTGGATCAGATTTAGACCGTGACTAGATTACTGAAGTTGCGTTTATATATGGTAGCAGAGTCTCAAAGTACTATCTATCTGCTTTTCTTATAGATGCGATGGAATAGATAATGCATTAGCATGCAAGATTGATGTAGGTAAAAATAAGCTTCTCGTAAATCTGCAGGTTGACTCGATTAAGTAAAGAGCGTTGAGCTTAAATTAAGGGGTAACAGGGAGTTGATGAGGATGGAACAGCAGTTGTTGCAAGTATTCCCAGGCTATCTCGCGTTTATATAATATGCCTGGAGCTGATATAGAAGATGTAATTGCAATGGAGACCAACCATTGAGAAGCTGTGTAGTGTCTCTAGCGGTGTTGTCAACAGGACTGGCACTTCTGGACACGAGCAAGGATGTCTGGGGAAATGGAGGAATCAAACAGCAGCGAGTTTGAAATAAGAGAGCAGGATCGATGGCTCCCTATTGCAAACGGTAAGAAGTTCTCTAGAATCTGTCAATATCCGAGAAACTAATATCTGGCCCAGTTGGAAGGATAATGCGGAAATGTCTCCCGGAATCTGCCAAGATATCAAAAGAAGGGAAAGAATGTGTTCAGGAGTGCGTATCCGAGTTCATATCCTTCATAACCAGCGAAGCTGTCGATAGGTGTAATTTAGACAAACGCAAGACTTTGAACGGAGAGGATATTCTTTTTGCTATGCACACTCTTGGATTCGAGAATTACGCGGAAACTCTCAAGATTTACCTAGCAAAGTATCGAGAAGTAAGTATAGTCAAGTTTGTCATATATGGATAATTGGGCCACGAATGGATATTAACTAGTGATTAATCTATGCAGAAAGAGCTCCTAGAAGCTGAAAAAAGAAGAGCGATGGAACTCAGGGCCAAGAAGAAGAAACGGGAGAACAATGTATCTGATGAGCTTGTGAATACGACTGAGATTTTCTACAACGATGTTGATATAGCTCCTGAAAACGTGTATACATATGAAGACTATGATGAAGTAGTCGATTTTGACGGTTTATATGAAAGTGAATGAGAACAGCTTGTATTTTTATGGTTAGAGATTTTAACACGAACGCGATTGAAGGCAGGATCTGACCGAATATAGAAATCATGTACATCTATCCCACTGGTGAATCTGAATAACGTAAGAGCGAGTATGATGATCCTTCTTTGCATTTAGGGGACCAGAAATTTATAAGCACCATTAATAACAGTTCATTTATCGTCCATTCGATATTTAATCTTTATGAATCATTGGCACTTTTCATTCTTCACCATTTGCATGACTCTTTCTTGTCTGGCATGTCACACTTGCTTATTTTCATGTGATGATGGTAAAAGGTGATGGAGGGGCTTCTCGTGTTTGTGTGAACTTGATAAACAAATAACTTGGCGGTTTGTTGTCAATTGTTGGTATTTAAACCTGTTCCCTCCTTTTTTTCCTACATTTTTCTTGATCAAAGTGATCCATGGGAAATACAGATCTTGCTGGTAGGTTGTAATGCTGTGTAGTACTCTCGAAGATCATCTAAAGTAGTGAAAGATGTATAGTAATATATTCAGGTTTATTGCACTTGGGTGCGGGTTCAGTTGTTTGCCGGTTGTCAACGGCAAAGAATATGTGATTCAGGTATCACCGGATGTGCCTGTAGACGTGTTTCTACAGCGACATCAATCCCTTTTAAATGAAAACCAAGTCAAAACATTTGAATTCGAGTCATTTCATGGTATTTACGGCGAGTTCACTAAGTCATTGATGCGTGGAGCGTATTTCGATAATATAGTACAATCTACCGAACAGGTCATTTTAGATCCTTTGAGTGACTTCTAACAGTTCAGGTTACTGCCATCTCAGCGGACAGGCCATTCTTTATTGACAGTACTGACGCACCAAGTCCCCGTCATTTAGCTCAGCTGTCCAGCAAGGAGTCTCTGGGTAATAATGGTATAAAACTAATGATGCATTTTTGTTACCTTGTATACATGAAGCTTACAAACAGTCAATGATCTCTCTTATGTGTATGACGAGAAATCCGGGATTGGCGTAGACATTTACATACTGGATACTGGGATCTTTCAGCATGATGATTTTGAAAACCGTGCAGTTCATGGAGTTGACTTTACTGATGAAGGCTCTGATGATATAAATGGCCATGGTATGTGGAATTTTGTGGTATTGGCTAATGAACATGGGCATCAATTAACACGTCCCAGGTACGTATGTCGCAGGTCTCGCTGGAGGCCTGAAATATGGAGTAGCTAAAAAGTCAAATATTGTGAACATAAAGATTGCAGATCAGAGTGGTCGGACTACTCTGGTGAAGTTGATCCAAGGGTTACAGTACGTCTCTGAGCTTGCCAAAGTGACTGGAAGACAAAGCATTATTACCATCCCTTTCTCTGGGCCAAAGAACCAGATTCTGAACAATGCTGTCGAAGCTATTGCGAATCAAGGGATATCTGTTGTGGTGTCTGCTGGAAATGAGGGGGATGTTGCTTGTAATTACTCCCCCGCTTCCAGTCGCGGCAGTATAGTTGTCGGTGCGATTGATGACAGAGATCACTCCATCGCGCCATTCAGTAACTGGGGTTCATGCGTTGACGTTTTCACTTCTGGTGTTGATGTCGAGAGCGTTACTAATATAAGTATTGAATACCGTGGTCTTTTCATTGTTTCGGAATATTTCTGACAACGTTTCTGGAAGACGGCGGAGCAATCAGACGATCTGGGACCTCTGGAGCTGCGGCTATCGGTTCAGGGCTTCTAGCTTATTTTCTGTCAATGGGGTTTTCCCAATCAGATGCGATGACAAAGGTAAGTTAACTTGATACTGAGAAAACCGTCACCTAAAGGCCAAAACAATTTCTTATCTGACTCGCGTTATTTAGCTGAGAACTGAAGCTCCTAGCAGGATTGCAGAGTATAGTCTATATAGTAGACCGCATAGCCCTAACCGAGTTCTTTACAACGGGTATGACAGAATGTTTTGAGAAGACAGTAAGACAGTATGCTGCCCAGAGATTACATATGAATGGACTAAAAGCTATCAATTGAACTGCTTCGAAGGGTGATGCCTATGTGGAACGCCTGATAGTTCGAATCTACTAATTATGCATTAATCAGATTATTATATTATCGCAGAAATCATAAAAAATAAACACTAAACCGACACTAATTTAAATTCTTCTCATCACCAGAGTCTCCTTTCTCAGTGGAGGAGCCTTTCTCCTTGGTACCTGACATAATGCTTTCAGTGAAAGAAGGAGCGTATGCTCCATTGTTGTTCATGGAGGGGTCCAATCCAGCTTCATTAAACTCTTCAGTCTCCTCTTCAAAGTCATTCTCCTGAGGCAAAATCAAGTTCAGAATCAAAGCCACAATACCTGCAACAGCGAACCCAGTTTGCAGAACCAGTTCGATGGCGTCCATGAATCCCCGGAGACCAGAATTGTCTCCCTCGTATGTGAAAACAAAGGAGAACCAGTTGGAAACCAGCGTAGCACCGAAACCAAACACCAGAGCAGCTGTGAGGACAAATCTGTCACGTCTGGTGAAGGGAATGGTGGAAATAATACGCAATCCCGACACAGCTACGGATGTGAACAGGAAAGTTGTCATTCCTCCCAACACAGGCTTGGGAATAGCCACCAGGGATGCAGCAAACTTGGAAAATACACCCATGACGATGAGGAAAAAGCAGCACCAGTATCCAACCATTCTGTTTGCACATTTAGTCAGCGAGATAACACCGTTGTTCTGAGCAAACGTCGACACAGGAGTGATTGTCATGAGACCAGCCCAGCATCCGTTCAGACCATCGGCCAAAACACCACCCTGAACTCGGGATTCGTAAATTTTTCCTTCAACTTCCAATCGGGATACATCACACGTCGCAGTGATGTCTCCGATAGCTTCCATCATCAGCACAATGTACACAGCCAAGAACGGCAGTACAATAGGACCGTACAGCTTCAGCTTGAAAGTATGCACCCAGATAAATGTAGCAGCAGGGGCAGCATCAATACCAGAATGGCTGAAGTATCCGCAGGCAGCGGCAACAATACAGCCAACCAGCAGACCGACAATAACAGCGCAGGATTTCATGATAGGCGAACCGTACTTCTCACTAATAATGATAGTAACAAAGACCAGGAATCCCAAACCAATGAACTGAGCAGATCCCCAGGGTAATCTGTGAGGAGCCGTCGGACTGGGAGGACACATAGACCCCACACAGTCGGAACCTCCGCACCAGTTCTGCATTCCGGTAGCAACAAGCTTGACACCAATGAGCAGCACAACAGGGCCAGTGACAATAGGAGGGAAAACCTTCTGCAGAACTTTAGGAGGCAGGAATGATAGGAAGATTTCAATAAGAGAGCACAGAGCAGAAGTGCCGATAATCATTCCGTATCCATCAGGGCAAGGTAGTTTTGTGCCGTCAGCAGCTGTGGGGCACGTACCATTGGCGTACAGTTTGGGGAACGCACCATTGACAATGGTAATAGTGGCAAACGATGTACCGACTACTGAAACCAAACCAGTACCGATGTAGTAGGGTGTTTTGTAGATGTGGAAACGAGTGATCTGGATGAGTGACAAACAACCCGAGACAATTAGAGATGCCGAGACCAGATACTGTTGCGTATCACCTGCAAAATTCGCAGCCAGCGAGATAATCAGCGGAGGCGTCACCACACCAGCCAGCATGGCCAAAGCATGCTGCAAACCGAGAATGAACCCGAGCACCAGAGGCATCTCTCCGTTTAGGGGGAAAAACGGCGAGGGCGAGGCCTTCGTCTTGACAAAAGGGATTTTGGGTGTGAAAAGGTAAGCATAGTTGTATTCTCCCAAGAGACCATCTTTCGTAGTCCATTTTTTATAGCATCGGGCAGGGAAAGTCTTAATCATCTCTCCGGTGAGCTTGAAGTGAGCTGCACCAGCAGCAACTTCAGGGTCGGCCATTTTTAATTTTCTTAGCCGAAGTTAGAACTGTCTGACTGACCAACGGCTGGGGAACCAGTAGAACACAAGTCTTCTCTTGACCTACAGTACAATGAGAAGAGAGAGTTTGCTTTTTGTAATTGCAGAGTCCGATTGAACTACGCAGAAACAGGTTTAGTGCAACGACGGGGCATTCCTTTTTATATTGTGCCATTGAACAGAGATGAGAACGTCCGATTTTTCAAGTTTGGGCTTGCAATGGTATAGAAATCATATCAAGTACATCAATTTAAGTTACCCTTCGGTACACTTGTCTTGAAATTGGCGTCTGAAAGTGTATGTTGCAGATAACTGAATATGTGCGATGGTTGCAGATCAATGATGCATATGGATTTAAGTTAACTGGGCAATGAACACAAGGTTTGAAGTATTTTTTTACCAGATCTGTATATTCGAAATTTTTGCAGTAGGAGGTAAGATCTGACTGCATGACTGTTCTTCAGTTGCCATTCCTAACGGTGTTCTCATAGATGGCAAAAAATCTGTACGGATGGAAATTTGAGAATTTACCGTACATATGCAGACGTATGCATACATATGCATATACAATGCGTGTAAATGCATGGATATGCAAGTAT
>JAKTRH010000113.1:0-43484 GCA_030579575.1 Sporopachydermia lactativora
ATAATATATAGTAGGGTGGAAAGGTGGGCAACTGAATATATTCTTCATATATATATAATTATTATTTGTTTACGTAATAAGTTATTAAGAGCTTTTATACAACACTGCAAGCATCGCAACACTCATATTCTCGAACTTCGGGTCTCCTCTCGAGGATGTTTGGTGTGTTTCCTAATTAGGAAGTCGACCTAACATTAAATTGCGAGCCGAAAGCCGGCGGAGAGCCGACGGAAGCGCAACGGAAGGCCTGGCGGGACGGCAAATGGCCCGATAGAGTAGCGGAAATGAGGAGTATTTAGGGAAACGGAAGAGGTAAACAGGGGAGTGAAAAAGGTGCTTCATTGTGACGAAAATCGGATAGGATAAAGGACGGTTCGGAACGGAACGGATCGGCAAGAATCGGAACGGAACGGAAAGAGACGAAGCCGGCTGATAAAAGAAACTCTCGGTAATTTTCTTCCTACCTGACAGTCATTGAGCTTGGAATACCACAACTGCTAACCTCGGCAGCCAATAGAAATGCAACCTTTCCCGAGTTTTTCTTTTTCTGTGCCCCGGACGGGAAAGCCGAAGAAACGGCGGCACGACGACTCGCGGCGCAAAAAGGTTGAACGATCCGATGGAAAAGCGGGCGGAGACTTTCACGGCAAGCCGCCGGGGGCTCAGCGGGCCGCCAGTGTGAGATATGAAGCGAAAACTGCGCCACATCAGCCACATCAGCCACATCAGCCACATAAAATAACCCCTGCTGCGCCACAATCTTCCCTGCCGGACTACCGGCTGCCGCCACCTTCAAAGCCACACACGGAAACGCCGCCGCCGCCTTCTGCCCGAGATGTCTCCGTCCAGCAGCTGCAACAACGGATATCCGCACTGCAGGCCGAAATCGACGCCACACCGAACAGCACAAAACTGTGGAAATCCATGCTGCGCCTCCAGACGGAGAAATTCCGCGTTTTGACTACCGGAACGGCGCAGTCTCTGCCCGCGGCTTCTTCTCAAGCCGAGATGGAACTTCGGCTTTCTGTGTATCGCCGAGCCTTTGCCGAATCTGCCAACGGATTCTCCGACTGCGCCTTCTGTCTCGGGTATCTTCGGCTGCTTGAGAAGCTTAGCGGGTTTGAGGAGGCGCATGAAATGTGGCTGAAATGTTTGTCTACTGTGGCTGAAGTTCGGCCTGGTTTTGCCGGTGAATTCTGTGGTTTCCTATTTCGGAGCCGGAATGTATTTTCCGAAGGTTTCCGTGGGCTACTGTGGCGCATACGGAAACTATTAGCGCTGTTAGAGTCGCGGGGCGCAGGAGAAGTGGCGCAGTTGGTGGTTTTGTTCCGCGTTGCCGATTTGTATGCCCGAACAGGGTATACAGAGCTGAGCCACAGTTTAGTGTGGCTGCTGTTTTGGGAGAATTATGGCGGAAAGGGCAACTGTGGCTCGTCTGAGTTATATATGAGAAAAGCGCAGATTGAGTGCTTCCGAGTGGCGCAGCAAGGCCGAAGGCGGACCCAGATTTGGTTTTGTGACCCATGGAGTAGAAACTGTGGCGCAGCTTTTAACGACGGAAACTCTGCTGGCCCGGAGGAACGTTTTGCGGTCTCACCGGTGGCGTTTCCGATCCCTTTGGCTGGTTTAAGCCCTTTGGAGGCTGAAGAGCGGCTGAAAGAGTGGCTGGAAGAGGAAAGAAAGGCCGAAGATGCCGAAGATGCCGAAATGGGCGGAATTGGAGCGGAATTACCAGATCCGTACAGAATACCGACATCCGATGAAGCCACATTGTTCTCCCGAGAATTCCACAGTGGCGCAGCCCGCTTATTGTTGGCAGTGGCAGTTTTGCGGTTTGCCGGCGTTGCTTTTGTGCATTCCGGTGTTCTTTGTGCCGTTCCGCGGGCCGATTTTGCCGTATTTTCCTTTCTGGAGGCTCGGCATGTGTTTGGGAAACGTGATTGGAAGCAGGGAAGTGCAGTGAGAGGCGTAGCTGCTGCGCCACAACACTTTGAGATTGTGGCGCAGATTATCCGGTTGCTTATTACTGCGCCCAACTGCGCCACACCTTCTGTGGCTGAAATGGCTGAAGTTTTAGTTCCGTTAATTGGAGAAGTGGCGGAAAAGTTGGGCAATCTCGGCGAAAACCTTCTTAAGCTGGAGGCTGAGATGTTTCCGGAAAGTATTCCTTTGCGAGTGTGGCGTCTGCGCCACAGCTGGGCCGAAGAGGGAAATTCTGCTGTCCTTTTCGGAAGGTTTCAACGGTTAGCGGCGGAGCTGAGCCACGGGAACTGCGAATCTGAGGCGTATTGGGCAGTTTGGGCTGCGTTTCTACGGCTCTGTTTGAACGAAGAAAAGCTCGGAGTTTCTAAAGAACTACTGAAGCGTGTATTTGCTCAATTGTTGCCTGATTTGGAGATTGGGGAAAGTGTGGAGGCGCAGAATGTGGCGCAGCTGATAGGAGACGAATGTGTGCAAAGGCTAAAAGCCTATACTGCGCCACAAGAGTGTCCTAAAGCAGAAACAGTTCTTTATGTGGCGTCGTTAACCGATTTGTGGGTTTTCGCTCAATTCACTGTGGCTGAGTGTGGCGCAGCAGAATGGGGAAACCGACTAATCACTAAAGAAACGGAATGGATGGCAGATTTCGGAATGCGCATTCGCGCCACAGAGCTGGTGGCGCAGCTACAGGCCGGAAATACCGAGAAGTTTATTCTGGAGGCGCTGGAATCTCCTATGGCTTCTTTGCTTCCGCCAGAAACTGCCGAGATTTACTGGGATTGGCTGCTTAGTGGAGTTTTTGTGGTTTCCGAAGCCTCCGCGTCTTTGAGACACTTCCGGCGAATTGTAGGGCTGATTGAGCGGTGCTGGCGGGAGGGAAATGCCGAGGAAACTCCGAGGATGTCTCTGGGAATCATAGAACGTCAATTGGAGTATTTGGCAGCTACACGAGAGAAGCATGAGGATTTTACGCGTTTTACTACAATTTTAAAGCGTGTTTTATCTGGCTATGTGCATTACGTGTATGTGGCAGATTTACTGACGGATTCCGAGCCGCTCGCCGCTTCCGTTCGGGTTCTGAGAGTTTGGCGGGAGGTGCGGAGATTTGTGAACCCGAAGACGGCTAAAAGGGTATCTGAGGCGCTAAATTCGCTGTGTTTATGGGACAAAGGGTATCATGTGAACCTGCAGTTTGCGCCGCAGGATTGCGATGTTATGAGAACTGTCGAGACACTCTGCACAGGTGACTGCTTCCGCCTTTATTCCGTTCCGAAGTTTGAGGCGGAATGACGTTTCCTTCAGCCGAGCGCTGTGCAATCGGGTTTTCGGCAACTTTGGCAGTTCTGTTATGTTTATAAGGTATCTCTATATAGTATAATGGACAAAAATACTAATATTTCCGTATATTCTCGGCTTTTTTCTGGCTCCGTGTGCCGCTTTTATGCCAAAGTATTAGTCCCAAAAGGGGGCCTGTGATGAGTGTCTTCCGGCCGTATAAACGATTACCTCATCAGAATTATCTTGTAAATATTTTATGTTCACGTAATTGATATATTATCAAATTTCACTCTTTGTTTATAACGTAATCGCTAATTTCATTCAATCCCGCTTCTCATCCGAGCCTCCGCCGACGGAATAAGTCGCGTCGCGATCGGCCTGAACTCCGCCCTGATCTTCGGAATTCAGTATTTGATACCACAAAACTCATCAGCAAACCAACATATCCTTCTGTTTAATTGCTAGCACTCATTTGGCTCCGATTTGCTCCCATTTGGCCTGAAATTCCCGCGTTCCGCCTCAGTTTGCTCATAAATCTGCCGCTTTTCCACCTCGGCTTCCGCTAGCCGAGCCGAAAATCACACAAAATGTTCTTTCAACTTGTCTCTTATATTGGCACGTTTCTTGGGTTTGCTTTTCTTACCCTCTCGATAGCTTCTGGGCTGTTTTACCTCAGTGAACTCGTGGAAGAGCATTCAGAATTCACCAAACGATTTCTTACTCGGAGTATTCTGGCTATTATCGCCACGTATATTCTGCTATGGCTTTTTGACGGGTTCCCCTTTCTTCTTACTGTCTTCTCGATAGCGACAAACGTCGTATACCTGCAGAATCTGAAGAGGTTTCCTTATATTTCGCTCACATCTCCTGTATTTCTCGCTTCGTGCGTTCTGGTGATTGTAAACCACTTTCTGTGGTTCCGGTACTTCAATTCGCGCACTGTGTTGCCGCCGCCGGAGATCCGAATGCGTGCAGACTACGTAGCACCGAAGATCCCGTCATTTGCCGAGGTGGCTTCCTTTTATGGATTGTGTATTTGGTTTATTCCGTTTGCGCTGTTTGTATCTCTTTCCGTGGCAGATAACATGCTTCCGAGTATGAAAGATCCGACGGAAACCCCTGGCCGCTCGGGATCTTCCGCTGGGCTGATGGTAGATGACGATTCCTCTGTGTCGAAAGTGAAGAGACATTCTATGGGCCTGGTGAAGCTTGTGATGGCGAAAGCTAAGGAGTTTTTGGACATGGCTGTCGAGGTAGTGTCTACGGCTTTGGGGAAGAGCAGTGGGAGGAGACAGGGTTTGATTTAGAGGGGAGTGTTTGAAGGTGGGGCAGATGAGAGGAAGAGAGAGAGAAAAGTGCATATATTGACAGGCTAATGGACTGAGCAGTGAACCGAGGTAATCTGGAGTGTTTGTAGGTGTTCAGGGGACATGTTTGGCTGCTATGAAGAAAGGAAAATGGGTCAGAATCTGTTAATAAGTGGTAAACTCGTTATTTTAGTATGTACATGTGAAATAACACGCGGTCCCATGCAGGTACCGCATATCCATGCATGGTCTGATAATCAATTATACCATCAAGCTTCCAGCTAATGCGACCCGATAGAAACTGTAGACGGAGTGTAGAGTATTCTTGTTGTTGGAAATAGAAGGTACTTTGGGCTGCGAGTGTTGGAATATCGGCGGGGCTCAGCAATTTCCCATTAGCCTGCTGCTAATTATAGTCCTTATGCGAGCTTCGCGTCTCATCTCGATGTCAACTACGGATAGCAATGAGTGATTTAACAGAGATATCTAAAGCTGTATAACCCAATTTTGCGTATCAAAATACTCCTAATTCTCTCCTAATTCCCATATTCCAATTTTCCTATTCATTATTCCCATATCAACCCCCATTGCACTTCCCTCTTTTCCCTCCCTCTTCCCTGCACCCTCCTGCACCCTTCTGCACCCTTCTGCACAACTCGCATCCGCTCCCATCCTCGAACCGGGAAATCAATGAAATCGACGACCGAACCTATCAGTCTCATTTATCCCACATATTTAACCCCCAAAACACTCATTTCCTACTCAATTCCACTACTATTAAACCACCACACCCCTGCTGTATCACCATATTATCCGTTTACCTCGTTTTCCCACTCAAAAGTGCCCAAAATTCACATTCCTCTTCGCCATCCCTCTTTTCCTCCCTCAATATGGCTGCTCAACCGACAAAACCACTGAAAGCTCACTTTGTAGACTCCTTCTGGACCTCCGACTACATCACAGGCATCGAAACTCTCTACCGGCTGATGTTCCGAGGATGCCGGGAGTGCCAGGAGGTGCTGGCGCTGCTTTCGGCTCGGAAAGAGATAGAATTGGTGTATGCCGAGCAATTACAGGCTTTACCGTATGCTCATGCTGGGAAAAAGGACGGTTTCGGGGCGTGGAAGTCGCCCAGTGTTGCCGAGGAGGAGCGGAATTTGTTTGTGGAGGTTCGGCGGTTGACGGAATCCGGGTTACAGAAGCTGAGGCCGAGTAGTGAAAAATCTGAGCCACAGGAGGTTTCGGAACTTAAATCAGCCACTTCCGAGGTTCCTAATTGGGAAGGAGCGGCAGGATCTGTAGATTCCGGATTAGGAAGTGTGCCGTCTCTGCGCCACAATCTGCGCCACAGTTCAAGCCACCCGCGGCCCACTTATCTCGCTACGCTGTACGACGCCACACTCGAATCGATGAAAACGGAAGGTGACATGCATTTACAGACCGCTCAGCAGCTGGAAACGGCAGTGCTGAGCCCCTTTGGTGCCTGGACGGAGACGCATGCGCGGGCTGTGCGGGAATCGCATGCGGCGCTGGTGGCGCAGCACGCGGAGTTTCACAAATATAGTGAAGAAGTAGAGAAATGCCGTCGGGAGTTTGCGGCGAAATGTGTGGCGTTAGAGGAGGCTGAGCAGTTTCGGGCTGAGGAGGCTGAGGGGGCTGAGGGGGCTGAGGGGGCTGAAGAGGCTGAGAATCCGCCTGGAACTCCTGTAAAGGGCAATCAGCCACTTTCTGTGGCGCAGGAATCTCCCGGAACGTTTCCGGGGCTTTCGGCATCAACTCCGAAATCTCCTTCCGTTCCGAACATTTCTTCCGCTTCAGCCTCCGCTTCCGACCGAATCAGCCTCGGCCCGGAAAGCCTCACACCCTCGGAATTCTCCCGGTTGCTGTTTTCAATGCTCCAACGGGTCCCGCGCGGCACTCAGCGGGCGGCTCGGCTGTTTTCGCGGGGCGCGGAAGTGCCGAATGTGTCGCAGGGGGCGGATATTCTTTTGTGTGTGCGTGGGAGCGATTTGCTGCGGCGAGCAAATCAGTCTGTGGCTGCTCGGGAGAAGTTTTGTTATGATTTAGTTGGATTTGGAGTTTTGCAGCCTGTGGGGGCTCAGCGGCTGCGCCACTTTGATCCCAATGCGGCATATCAATGGACGGATATGGCGTTTGAGATTGCTAATGTAGAGAATGAGGCAAAGAAAGAGGGGAAAGAGGGGAATGTGGCGCAGAATCCAAATGAGGCAACTGTGGCGCACACTACTATTACTACTACTAGTAAAAACTCCGACTCTTCTGTGGCGCAGCCATCCGCTGCTTCCGAACCGGCCAAATACCTCGGATCTCTCGCCTCGGCTCTCCGCGCAAAGGCTGCCCGGCTGGCCCGCAAACCCCACAGCGCCTCGGAACTCCGCGCCGCCGCCTCAGCCGCCGCCACAGCGTACCGCGCCGCACTGCGCCACCGGGAAGCCGCCCGGCATTCCTTGGAACTGCTGATGCTCGCCCACTACGCTTCTATGGAGAAATTCGAAGCAAACCGGGTGAAAGCGCTGGCCACCGTTTTCCAGCAAATCCACGACATTCTCATTGTAAAACTGCAGCCAGGATACCGGGAAATCGAGGCGCTGGCCGTCGGGGTGTTCCGGAGGCTGAATGTGGATTTGCAGTTCAGCAGTTTGGTGTACAGTGCGTGCACGGGGTATTTTGTGCCGAATGCGGCAGTGTACCGAGAGTATTTGCCGGGCGGGGCAGGCAGTGTAGGCAGCGTAGGCGGGGCAGAGAGGGGCAGCGGGCGGATAAGCCGGCTGTTCGGGCTGGAGCTGAGTTTAGTGGTGCGGCGGCAGCAGCAGGTGTACTTTGGAGTTGTGCGGCGGTCAGTGGGGGGTTTGAGCGCGGAAGAGTTGGCGGAGAGTGCTGTGGCGCAGGATAGGTTTTATGTGGCTGAGTTTATGGTGAAGACGCTGGAGTATTTGGTGGCTGAGCGGTATGTGGGTGGCGCGGAGGCTGAAGTGGAAGCTGCGTGGGTTGTGGCGTTGGAGGCTGAGCTGCCGGCTGTTTTGGGGTTGCGGGAGCGGATTGAGGAGATGTTGAGTGGCGAGGGAGAAATAGAGGGAACTGAGGGGAAAATTGAAGGAAATATGGAGAAAATAGGAGAAAATAAGGAGAAAATAGGAGAAAATAAGGAGAAAATAGGAGAAAATGACGGATCTTCTGAGCCGAAATTGTTGGGAAAAGCGGAAATTTCAACAGATTCAGCCGAAACTCCAAATCCCGTTACTCCGCCAGCCACAGGATACCCGCAATTCGCTGAATCTTCCGAATCTGCCAAACCTTCCGATCCTTCCGATCCTTCCGATCCTTCCGAATCTTCCCCGCTCCCCGCTATAAATCTCAGCTTCGGCTTCGACACTCACGTGTACAGAGGAGTGCCGACAGCCGTCATTGTCGGCGTGTTCAAACTGTTCCTCCTGGAACTGCCGGATCCTGTAATCCCTGCGTCGTTCTATGAAATGTTCCGAAGTATTTATACCGGTGCGGGCCCGGCGGAAGCGCGGCTGGCGCTGTTGCAGAAGCATTTGCTGCAGCTGTCGTGGACGAACGTTGTGGCTTTGCAGTTGATAGAGGAGCATTTGCGGGTCTTGGCGGAGTATTTGGTGAGGAGGGGAGGAAACGGTGGGGGGAATGAGGGGAATGAGGGGGATGGGAAGGTTGAGGAGGATAGAAAGGGTGAAGAAGATGGAAAGGATGGAAAGGAAGGAAAGGAAGGAAAGACTAAAAAGACTAAAAAGACTAGAAAGACTGGAAAGCAAGTGAAATCATCAAAAGATGAGCCAGAAATCCAACCAGAATCTGAAATTACAAACAATAACTTGAAAGCTGAAGCTGAAACTGAGGCTGAAATGTCTACTGCAAATCCTTCGAATTCTTCAAATTCCTCCAACTCCTCAAACTCCTCAAATCCTTCAAATCCTTCAAATTCCTCCACCTCATTCAACTCCGCTGTAGAACTCAAACTTGCCGAACTCTCCGTGAAAGGCCGGCTGTCCCGCGTAATCCTCAGGCCGCACGACCAACGCCTGTACAACGAGAAAGTACGAAAACTCAACGGCTCTCCTGCTCCAGAAGAGGCTGCAATTCTAGAGAAGTCTGTTACAGTGAACGACTATATGGTGTTCACGCCTCTTATTGTTGACCTGGCACTTCACAGTGAAGATATATTCCCGGTAGTGCTAGCGAAATGCAAGGAAAACTACATTAAAAGGGTGAGAAATGAGTCTCATGGGTTGGTATCAGCTGTTCGGCAGCCTGAGGTTTACGCTGGGCTGGGGAATCGGTCACGGGCTTCTAGCAGTGCTTCTAACAGTGCGGAGCCGGAGCTGAAAGCTCTGTCGTTGGGGTCGCCGCGGCGCAACGGGAGGCTGGGTGTTTGGCCTGCGTCGCGGGGGGTACGAAGTGTGAGTCCTATGGGGTTGAAGATCAATTCTGAGGGAATTCACGTTGAAAGGAGCGATAAAAGGTCGTCGAAGGAGCTGCCGCAGTTGCCCAGTGAGACGGAAGTGAAGGGTGAAAATGTGGCTGAGCCGGGGGAGTCTGTGGTGGCGTCGGCGCCCGCTTTGGTTGTGACGGAAATGCCGAGGGATGATTCGGATAAATAGAGTTGGGTAGGAAGGTTAAGCTTTATGCGAGGTTTTATAAAGTTTGGTGTATTTGGAAATAGGGTTTTAAGGGGCTGTAGGAATCCAATGTAGAGATGAGATGCGTATTCAGTTTGATACCAGGAAGATATTGGTAGAATCGGCTTCTTGTGACTGCTGAAAGCTTGGAATCTAGGAATATAAGAGGAAGTAAGCCAACATTCAAGAGTACGAGCGCTTTTTCCCAAAGTATGAATCAGAAAAGCATTTGTCAATATTTGCGCTGTGGTTTAAAGTTTATGCACTCTGCACTCTTGTGCCGTTTTAGGAAAGCGAAACTGTAACCTTAAATCCGAATCATCTCTAAAGAGATTTACGATTAAAAGATTCCATCAAATAGTGGGAATATAGCTTGCTAAATCAATCGGAATATAGCTTGCTGACAACCAGCAATAGCAGTAATTATGTCAGTTATCAACCACACTTTTCCCTCACATTATACTAGTAAAATCTCGTAGTATTTCATTACAGACTCCCCAGTGTTCTTCGGTAGAGTCATCATCCTACTATTCTACTGTCATTACACATATATTGCATAGTTTTAAGCATTCCACTGCCTATATTATATATTATAGGAACCCTTTGTTGGAAGTTCTAGTAATTTATTTCAAATTTTACAGCTTTTTCCCTACAATCAGCCTGGAGACATTTAAAGCTGTTACTCTATAATCAAAGAATCTGTCCAAGATGTATCGGAAAGATATTTCCGAGTCTGGTAGTTTTGAGGGAACGTTCTATACAAAACAACTACCCAAATCCCATATATTTCAGTACTGTTTATTTAATATTGACTGCAAGTACTTCTGTCAAATCCTCTACACTGTTTTTCACTTATAGAAAGTCATTCTATCCTGTTGAGCCTGTGGATCCGATGACCCGAATAGTAGTGGAATTTAAACGACAAATTTGCAGTATTACAAGGATTTGAAAGCCATTTATGTAAACCTGAAGAGCCTAATTTTACTATTATTACCATAAAATCTACATTCTGCCACTCATAGGCCGATAAAATACAGATAATTTCCAATAATTCCTTTCTTTTCTATCATTTCCTTCGCAACGAAGCTCTAGATCAATAGCGGAGATAATACCAAATAATCTAGCAAACCGGAAATAATGACGTCACGTCTCCTCCTATACTGTCCGAGCATCCTTACGTACATTTTTCACTCCCCTGTCCACTACAACTATCTTCTCCGAAATAGTTTAACCGTAGTGAACGGCCCGGTTGACAGCTACCCGATGAGTTCCGTTGCCCGTGAGAATCTTTAATGAGGCCACCGGAAACCTCTGGGACTGCAGCGACCCATCAGGCAATTTATGTACGTTCTACAGCCGATAATTTCCGCATTTTGCTTGTCCAGTTTTCCGTCTATCGTTTGACAGGTCCTGTGTGGCTTTCGGGAGTTCTGAGACGTCCGCTCGGCTTTCCAGTGGACTGTGGCGGTTCCTGGTGGAGCCGACGGTGTTTCTAATTGCCGGGAATGCCCGAAATAACTGCAGCAACCCCTTAGAAACCCCGCTAAACGGTTTATTTCTACGGGTTTCAGCGAACTGATAGTTGTTTCTGATTACATAATCATATATTCTATAATATTTATGGTTACGTAATCGTATAATATCCCTAGCTAAATTCAAGGAAGCCGAGGCGGAACATCCGCCGTCCTTAAAAAAATAGGTGTATCCGGTATTTTCCGGTACCTAATAGAATATCGGGTAACTCAGTTGATGTCTGCGCCACTAATTTCCAGTCCACTAGTCCGCTGTAGCCACAACGGCTGACTGCTCATCCGATTTACCACCGTTTCCCCCGTTTTATCCTCCCACGGGATTTCCCGTCTCCCGATCGGCCCGTTTCGGGTTTCCAGTGCCTCTGGAAAGCGGAATTTCCAGCAATTCCCCCACTCTTCGGGGGGCTGAAATATTTTTTGAGACGTTCCGGGTGGCAGTGGGTGGAGAAGAATTGAGGGAAAAGTCCGAGAAGTTTAATACAAATTTGATATAGATGTAGGATTCTTTTGTAGGATTTTTCTGCTGGGCTGAAAAGCAGGTAAAAATGTATAATAGTTTTCTATATACGTGAGATGTGAAAAGGGGGGTAAATTTGATTATTTTATATACATTAAAGTAGAGCAGAATAGCAGGTTGTATATGGATTTGATAGTATTTGATAGTATTTGATGTGTTTGATAGTATTTGATAGTATTTGATGTATTTGATGTATTTGATACTATTGAATCCTATTGAATCCTATTGAATCCTATTGAATCCTATTAAACACTACTACAAACTCATATATGCTTATATAATACATATTCCTATAATACCCACTAGATACCCTACAGAATACCCATTACTCACAATGATATAATGAACTGACCGTTTCTGCTCAGTTGCTCCTGTCCGAAAGCTCCTACTCTGCTCATCCCCGGATAAATCTGACATTTAGCGGGATTGCATTCCGTACAGTGGGAAAAGGAAGAGGAAATGAGTGGAGAAGCGGAATTGTGGGTTTCGGATACCCGAAACTCAGCGGGGATAAGGAGATGGACAGTTTGGAGGAGTTGGAGGATTCGAGGATTGGAGCGGAAGTGAGGAGGGGATAATTGGCGAAGGATTCCTCCAGCAGACTGTGGGGTTATAAGGGGGGAATAGAAGGATAGCATGAACAGAAGGAAAGGAAAGGTGGAGATGTGAGATGAGATAAAATGGGCCACTGATAATACCGAGGAAAGAAAAGAGTATAAAAGTACATAGTATATACCTGTATAAGGAGAGAAACTGTGGAAACCGACAACTCTTCAAACTGCGACGGGAAAACCAAACATATCCGCACTTTAACGACCTGTAAATACTCTAAATATACTACTCCTACCAGCATCAGCTGACTATATAGACTATACACAGCATTTTAATTAAAACTCCTCTATTCTACACTATTCACCCATCTATTACATCTATTACCTACTCAATTCCCGACTCTATTTCTACGCAACGGCCCGCCAGGCCCCCCAAACGACTTCCCACCTTAACCCATAAATAAACACACCTTCTGTCATATATTTTACACACTTCTATTCAATTATATTCAATTATATTCAATCAAACCACCCCTTCGCATCCACTTTCCCCCATATATCCCACGGCTCGGCCATCCCATCCCCGCACTTCGCGTCTCCTCCTGGCCCCTCCAAATTTCCCCCTTACGTACACCCCATGACTAATATGGCCCTTCCGTACACATGCCTTTTCCGGGCCAGCCAAACCTTATTCGGCAACCTCCCTGGAAAACTCAACAAACGAATTCATCCATGGCACCTTTATAAGCCCGAAGGAATCCGTCTATCGTCTGGAGAATAATGAGTGGAAAAGGAGGGGAAATATAAGGGAAAAACTGGGTTTTTAGGCTGTTAATTGTGTGATTTGGGATTGATATTGTCACGTTTTCACACGTTTTGGGACGTCAATTGCGATCTGCGTAACTCTGTGAAGGTTTGAAGTACTGAAGTGAATAGAAAGAATAGAAATGTCTGCTACGTAAGTAAATGGAGGGGAAGTGTGTGGTTTGGCTGGTGGAATCGAATTTGTATTTGTTATTTTGGTTGGTTTGGGGGGTTTGGGGGGCGGGAAGTTGGATGGAATGAATGGAGAAATGGTGAAAAATTAGTGAAAAATTAGTGAAAAATTAGGGAAATCAACGGGAAATCGGAGAAGAAATCACTGAATAGCCGAAAAGTCCGGAAATGTTATTGGGATTTCCCCTGGAAAGTCTCAAATATCTCCGAAATCTCCGAAAAATCTCCGTCCCTCCTCGGCTTCCTTTTATCTCCGCTCTTTCTTGGAAAGCAATTCTCTGTCTTTCTTGGTACCGCTGAGAAGTTTGACTTCCGGCTTGAAAATCCACAAATTGAGAACCTCCGGTGCTTCCCGGTACTCCAATTCCGAATTCTTCCCGCTCTCCGCTTTCTGCGCCTCATTTTACCGGGTTTTTTTGCCCATTTTTTTCGCTCTTCTCTTTTCAATTCCTCTTTCTCCTCTCCTCTCATCTCCTATCATATCGGAAATCATCCCTGTAACCCCCTGTATGCTGCTGGAATCTCTGGAAATCCCCAATGCCGGCTGCAGTCGCAATCCCGCTGTTTTTGCCGACTTTCCTTTCCCTTCCGCTGAGCCCCCAGCGTAATTATCCCGCCTCATCTGCATCTCCTCTGCATCTCCAAGCGGCCCGCATCGCTAAAGGCGTGGGCCTCTGCGTACATCCCAATTAGGAAGGACGGGGTAATTAAAAAGAACCCCCTAGGGTTAGGGGGGTTTCGCGAGACTGGAACCCTCTGTCCGGGACACTTGCCTCTTTCGGTGGCTGTCCGTACCCTATGAGACCCGCCCCCACGCATTCATTCAAAAGGCGTGGAGGTCAAGCGGAGTATGAGAGAGCAGTGCGGGATAATTGAGGAGCAATGGGGTATATAAACAGTTGATTTGACTTTCTGCCGTGTATATATTACCGGTATTCTTTCCCGGGGATTCTTGCTGGCACAGGAGGCACAGGAAAGTGACAGCATTGAGAGGATATGAGATGAGATGAGATGAGATGAAATGAATCGAGTTTCAGCAGTTTTACAGCATATTCAACCAAAAGCAAATATGAGTGCGGCAACGTATGTAAGCCGTGCTGTTGACAAACTTGTACAGCCATAGCACTGCCTTTCACTTCGCTGCATACTAACTATTCTAGTGGTGATATTGGCCTTATTGGCCTGGCCGTTATGGGCCAGAATCTGATTCTCAACGCCGCTGATCACGGATTCACTGTTGTAGCCTACAACAGAACAGTATCGAAAGTCGACCATTTCCTTGCAAACGAGGCGAAGGGGAAACCCATCATTGGTGCTCACTCTATCAAGGAACTCGTAGATAACCTGAAAAGACCCCGTAGAATTATTCTCTTAGTAAAAGCTGGTGCTGCCGTAGATAACTTCATCCAGCAGCTGCTGCCGTTCCTGGACAAGGGCGATATCATCATTGACGGTGGAAACTCGCATTTCCCTGATTCAAACCGTCGTTATGAAGAGCTGAAAAAGCAGGGAATCCTCTTTGTAGGCTCTGGTGTGTCTGGCGGTGAAGAAGGCGCCCGCTACGGGCCTTCTCTGATGCCTGGGGGCCACCCAGACGCCTGGCCGCATATCAAGGAGATTTTCCAGGCCATTTCGGCGAAAACAGACGGAGAACCGTGCTGCGATTGGGTCGGAGAAGCCGGTTCAGGCCACTATGTGAAAATGGTGCACAACGGGATTGAATACGGCGATATGCAGTTGATTTGCGAAGCCTACGATCTGATGAAGCGCGGAGCCGGCATGGAAGACTCTGAGATTGGCGAGGTGTTCACTAAGTGGAATAAAGGAGTTTTAGACTCGTTCCTGATTGAAATCACCAGCGATATTCTGAAATACAACGATGTGGACGGAACTCCGCTTGTAGAGAAGATTCTGGACACAGCCGGGCAGAAAGGAACAGGCAAATGGACTGCCATCAATGCTTTGGACTTGGGAATGCCTGTGACACTTATTGGTGAAGCAGTGTTTGCTAGATGTTTGTCTGCTATTAAGGGCGAAAGAATGCACGCTTCTAAAGTGCTTTCCGGGCCTGAAGTTCCTAAATTCACTGGAGATAAGCAGGAGTTCATTGACAACTTGGAACAGGCGTTGTACGCTTCTAAAATCATCTCGTATGCTCAGGGATTCATGCTTATCCGTGAAGCAGCCAAGGAATACGGCTGGAAACTGAACAACGCTGCTATCGCTTTGATGTGGCGTGGAGGTTGCATCATCCGATCAGTGTTTTTGGGCGAGATCACTAAAGCGTACAGAGAAAACCCTGAATTGGAGAATCTGCTGTTCCATCCTTTCTTCAATGACGCTATCACCAATGCTCAGAACGCTTGGAGAAAGACTGTGGCTCAGGCTTTCATGTGGGGTATTCCTACTCCTGCTTTCTCTACTGCTCTGTCTTTCTACGATGGGTACAGATCTGAGAGATTGCCTGCTAACCTTTTGCAGGCTCAGCGTGATTACTTTGGTGCTCACACTTTCCATGTTCTGCCGGAATTTGCTTCTGAGAATCTCCCTGCTGGGAAGGATATTCACATTAACTGGACTGGCCGAGGTGGTAACGTTTCCGCTTCTACGTATGACGCTTAAGTGAGTAGGTAGATGTAGTTAATTGAGTTTGTGATTTAGAAACTGCGTAGGAAAGTAGGAGGGAAAGAATAGGCAGAAAGGAGAGTGTGTCGGGTTGAATTAGGATTAAAATATGACGGGAAAGCAGGATTTGGATCTCAGAACGTAGAAGACAGGAATGATAGGTTTATATAGAAATTGGGAACAGTTGAAACTGTTGAAGATCCATTTATCTTCCCTGGTTACGTTGTAGAATTCTCGGCATTAACTACTATTGTGTGTATTAATTGCTGATGGGTTATGGGTTGCTCGAAATTATTATCAGTTCTTAGCGTTTACTACGGGTTTTCATAGATTAAATATTGTTATGAGCATCTATTACCTATTCCGTTCTTTCTTCCTACTTGTTTCTTGTTTCTTTCCTTCCCTACACTCGTTCCCTGTACAGTCTTCCTCTTCCTACAACTACTTCACAACTCCAGCTGTTGTGCCCTTTCTTCCTTCACCAGCTCCATGTTCAGGATAGAATTGCACACCCAATTCCAATCGTACACCACATGGCGCTCGCCCTTCTCCGCCATAACCTCTTTGAAATGATCTATATACGGCTTATCCTTCGGCTTTGATATCATCACATACTGCCCAGACTCGCTACAGTCGAATTTACTGCTACTAGACGCTTTAACCCGACTTGCTACCGCCCCATGGGTCTCTACAATATGTTTCACTACAGGGAAGCCACCAGGCACCCCTGGTGTGATATTAAAGGTGAATCCCTCAAATAGTTTCTTCCCCTGGGCTTTCAGCTTCTTGGCTCGAGCCACTGTGCTCTCTAGAGACATATGAAGCTCTTTCTCGTTCTCTAAGTCTTTCACAGCAAATTCCCGCAGCATTTTCTGTGAAAATTGCCGAGCTTGCAGTGCTGCAATTACAGCCTCACTGGAGTTGCCATTATCGTCGAAAATCCCAAACAGAACCTCTAGAAACTTCACATGCAGTACATCAGGGGCGTATGCTAAAGCGCACAGAAATTTCTCCGTCCGCAGGATCCGCGGGGCCACCAGATGTGTGCAATGTTCTACTTTATGTACTATACGGATCCCCAGCTCGGACATAAGCTTTGTATGAGCTCGGGAAATCGACCCGTCGTAGCCTGTGATGAGAATTGACATTGACAGGTATTTGGTACTGTTTGTTTTCGTATTCTTCTCCCGTGTTTCCTGATCTTTCTTGTCCTTCTTTAGCTTTTCCTTTGTTTCCTGTTTCCTCTTCTCCTCTTTCTTCACATCCTTTGCAGTTTTTTCCTCCTTCACTTCTGTCTTAGTCTTCACTTTCTTCTCCTCTTCTTTCTCCTCTTTCACATCGCTTTTCCGCTTCCTCCCCAGCTTCTGCTTCGGACTCTCGCTGGCCCTCTCGGTTTTCCGTTTTTCCCGCTCTTCGATTTCAAACGGCAGCAGCGGCATATCGTCGCTCTTCACATGGCCGTGTGAATGCTTTATCTGCTTGGTAAACATATTCAGATCCTCGATGTTGTCGTGCAATTTTTCTTCTGCTGCTGCACGTGCCTTCCTCGGAGGATTCTTCCCGTATCTCGGCGATTCCTCAGCCACATTCGCCCGAAGTGGCGCAGCAGTGTTCCGAGTGCTTCCGATCTCAAGTGGCTTACCCGTTCCCGTTCCGCCCACAGGCAGATTCTCCTTATCCACCAACTCTCGGCGCGGGTCGGCGCCACTTTTCGCGGCTTTCCCGGCACTCCCAGCCTCGCCAATGCTGTCTTCGGCACCCTCAGCCTCCTCCTGGCTGTCCAGCACCATACTGACATCCGACAAGTCGCTGGCCTCGGTAGAACCGGTGTAAAACCGCCGTAGAACCTGCAGATTGTGCTGTGTTTGTCCGACAATCTCCGACAGGTTTGTCAGCTTCGGGAAATGCACGTAGCGGGGTTTTGTAACATCTTGTAAACTCCAGTTAGCATAGCACTCTTCAATCCACAAATGATTTACTATTTTAACCCCCCATTTCTGGGCAAACTCGTATTTCTTGCCGACTTTCCGAGCACAAATCAAATGCGTGTTGCTCTTTGTAAGCGTCCGAGTAAACTGCCCGCCCATAGCCTCTATCAGTTTGTATAGATAATACCGAGCATCCGAAGAGAAGTTTGCCGTGGCAATTCGGAAGTTTTTCATCTCAGGCAGTCCGCCACGCACAAAAGGATAGTGAAGAAGCCGTTTATGTGGCGCACACCACTGATTATGAGCCCACATCCAGTACAGCCAGTTTAGATTCCCCACAAACAGTTTATTCTGAGCTGCCGTCACGTATTCGTCTCCCTGACGCCATTGCCCCACAAACGCGTCACATTCACTCGGTTTCAGCCACTGCAGACAGTCACGAGGCTGCCGCGAGCTGCCAGGACACACAATTTGCCCACCAGCTGCCACAACAGCCTGTTCTAATGACTGCCGCATTGGCACAGACACGTCAAGATCCGATCCGAGAAAGAATCGGCGGCCATTCAGAAACGGAGCAACGCCAGCCGGCACCGGTGGCAGCGCAGGCAGTCCGCTGACTGACTTTGTGGTCCCGCCATTCTCGGGATACTCCGCTCCAACGTCCACAGAAAGCAGAACGTCTAAACGGGACCCCGCGCGCGGATCCACAGTTCCCCGAAGCCGAGAGGAAACTGACGGAAGCGTCAGCAGCGGCGGCGACGGAAGCAAATACGGCAACTCGTCAATCCGCCGCCGCAGCTTCAGGCAGTCGTGCACCCAATGCGGCAGCAGAATCTTCACCTGCTCCTCCGCTGGCAGAGTTTCATTCCGAGCTGCAGCAAATTTACAGGCTGACGCCTCATAGTCAAGCGTTACCAAATGCGTAGTAAATCTAGTAAGCGAATCTGACCACTGCCCACCTAAAGCTCTCACCCCGCTGTATATAGCGTCCTTCTCTCCGGGTGGGAGGTCTACAACTGTAACAAACACGGAGGAAAATATAAATTTCGGATCCGGGGAATAAGGACGGAAAGCACATAGCCGGTGGCGATTTATGCTGTCTGAGACCCAAGCGGGGGTCACCACGGGGACCATCAAGTCGACGGCTTCATCGTACTCTGGGAAATCTATATTGCTAGCTATAATATGTGATACAGTACGGAAATCAATACGGCCTGTAGATGCTAAACGTTGAGCTGCAGAATCCCGCGTCATAAGTACTTCCTGAGCTCCGTTGACGCGGAGGAGCTTTTCCAGCTTTTCGATCTCGGCAATAGGCAGAGTGGGGGACTCGATTATATGGAAAATGAAGTCAGAGAAGAGATGTTCCTTAACTTGAGTGAGTTTAGTGCCTTCTACTATGGCGCGACTCCTCTGGACTGGGGCCACAGATGATGCGGGAGGTTCCGAGGTTTTGGGGATTGTGATTGTTCCGGCGGGGTTTCCAGGAGCTTCCGCTCCGGAGGTTTCGGCGCTCATTGTGGCGCGGGACGGGTGGCGATGGCTGAGTAACTATGAGAGGTTAGATAATCAGAATTGCCCTGTGATGGGGTTGTAATTTCGAGTTTTTCGCTGGTAAATGTTCCAAAAGCGGGGTAAAAACGGGTATCAGGCAGTGCTAGCGGATTATAGGTTCATTGATCAGTTCGGAACTCGGAAATTTCACGCAGAAGCCGAGTTTTCATCGATTTGTCGTCCCGTTCATTCCTGCCTGGAAAATTCACTGAACGACGCGATTTGATATTTCGCGTCTCCCGTTTGAAGAATCCAGTGAGACGTGACGGTCTTGCGGACCCCCCCCGTACTGATTTCTTCATTATACATGATTACGTCATCACTGCACCACCCGAACATCCGGTCTTCTCGTGTAAAGCGCATCCCCCACATGGGACAGCGGCGATGTTCCCTGAGCGAATATGAGGGAGAAACAAGCGAGTTAATTGAGCATAGATAAGGGTGTTTAAAGATAGAAAAATGGTATTATCAGATAGCAGAATAAGCCAATTACTGTAGGAAAGAACTGTAGGTTTATCTGTTGAAGAATCCACGTGAAATTCTGGTCATTTTCTGTTGATCAGCTCGCCCAATTGAAGCCTATCCTTATCGGAGATACACGGAGTTATCATATTTCCAGCTATTGGCATCCCAGAGGTTTATCTGGTGCATATAGGAGGTTTAAACTGTCCAAATACTTGAATACCGCTTGGGTGTTTTATCTGAATACGCTCTGTGAGTCCAGAAGGATCAAATTGTACTGCTGTAATGGCTGAAGCAGACTTCTCGTCTGTTACTTGGGACCGCAAAGAGGAATCTGAGCCCATGGCGGCTGCCGGGGCGGAAGTGGGGCCGATTGTGGAGGAATCTGTGGATTCGGGAGTCACAGATACCCAGGATCCGGAAGAAAGTCCGGTAAATCCATCACAGGAGGATAAAACAGTTAAAAAACCTGATAGTATTTACATCAAATCTGTTGTTTCAGATCCACAGAAGGAACAGGACGGGCCCAATGCGTATGTGACTTATCTGATTGTCACAGAAAGTAATTCTCCAGTATTCCAGAGCTCTCATTTGCGAATTCGAAGAAGATTCTCCGATTTCTACTTCCTATATCAGTCCCTGCTGACAGATTTCCCTGCCTGCGCAGTTCCGCCATTGCCAGACAAACAGCGGCTGGAATATATCACGGGGGATCGGTTTGGGAAGGAATTTACCAGTAAAAGAGCGAATTCTCTCAATAGATTCTTATCTAGAATCTCCAATCATCCAGTACTGAAAAGATCAAATGTGTATCACGCATTCCTCGAGTCAACTGACTGGAATTCTTTCAAGAAATCTGTAACTATTAGGCACCAAGTAACAGCTGCTGAACCCAGCGTAGTAGACAGTATATCTGACTCGTTTATGAATGCTTTTAAGAAAGCTCATACTCAGTCTAAAGAGTTTGTAGAAGTAAAAGAGAAAGCAGACAAGCTAGATGATAATTTAGCGAAGCTGGAGAAGATCTTCACGAAAGTAGTCCGTCGTGAGGGTGAATTAGAGAGTGATTATAAAGATTTTGCTAATCATATAATGAAATTAGCAGATTTAGAACCAAATTTGAATAAAGAATTCATCGCATTCTCTGAAGGTCTGCTGAAACTGTCTCGCGGGTTTGGAGAATTGAAAGAGACCATCGATAATAACTATATGGTATCGTTGAAAGATATGGAGTATTATGTAGGGTCTTTGAAGATGCTGCTGAAACAGAAAGATCAGAAACAAATTGACTACGAAGCGCTGTCTGACTACCTGGCCAAGGCAGAACACGAGAAATCCTCTTTGCAATCAGGTGGTGGGTCTAATTTTCTGCGTATGAAAGTCGAGGATTTGCGTGGTGTTGATCATGATCAGTCTCGTAAAGAGAGGTTAAACAAGCTTGAAGGTAAGATTACCCAATTAACAGCGGAAGTTGAGAACGCAAAGAAGACCGTAGACGCTTTTGAAGACCAAACGTATCATGAAATTCAGTATTTTGATACTATCAAAGCACTGGAGATGAAAGATACTTTGGGGGATTTGGCAGATAGTCATATTCACTTCTTTGAGAATATTATAGCCGATTGGGAGAAAGTGGAAGCTGAGCTGGCTTGAAGCTGGGGAAGGGGACTATTGTAGGGTTTATAGTATATGATGAGTATGTTATATCAGTAATTTGTTTCATAGCTGGCTTTATGGGAAGTGTTATGAGCTTATAGTAAAGTATTATAGCCTTCTGGGACAGGAAATTTAAAGATAATCCGTAGATGAGCCACAGTTTCCACGCCAAGTGCTATCAGCCGAGGGAATCTCTAATAGAGTAGGAGTATTTACTGGAGTTTTGGTTAAACTGGGTATTCTAAGGAGGGTTAGAAGTTTTAAGAGAGATAGGTTGTGGTGGTGTTTTGGTCTATAGTAGAGAGTCTGAAATACGACAGGGCAAAATTGCTCTTAGTATAATTTAATGTAATTGAAACCTCAAGTGTTTTTAGTCTTCTTCCTTCTACGTTTCCCATTCCTCACAACATCTCCCAAACTTTTATGTAACTGACATTATTCCATTATTCTCTATACTGAATACAGAAAAACAAATCTACGCAATACAGTACCGATTGCTCTCTAATATACACAGCATGCAAACAATTCTCCCACATTTGCTATACTTTCCCATTACTCATCTTGAACAACTTCTTCTATCCGTCTCTTACGATCTGTGATTTCTGCTCCTGAGTTCTCTGATCCTCTTCTACTCTCATTGCACTCTAACCTCCCTATAGAGTAGTCATCTGGTTGATCATACAGATGCACTAAAGACTCGCCATACATTTCAGCAAAATCCTCCTTCTCAAGGTATTTCCTGAAATCTAAAACTGGGAACTCTTCCTGCTTCAGTACCCGCTTCTTCTTATCCCTCGGGTTAGGAGCTTTAGTGTTTTCTCGCACGTAGAACTTCCGTAACAGTATAATAGCTTCACTACGAAGGAATCCAGGGTAGGAACGATAAGCTGATGCACTGTTTATCTTCAAAACAGACCCATTCCCACCAAATCTATCATTAGCAGCTCCAAAAAACACTCGTCGTACTTTCAGCTGCTCTAAAGCCGAAGCACACATCACACAGGGCTCAACCGTAACATAGAGATCAACTTGCTCAAATATTGATGTAGGATAGTTCTTTCGCTCTAAAATCTCTTCTATGGCAACGAACTCAGCATGCCGGATCCCCTTTGAATGTTAGCAATGAGCACCAAAAATAAAAGAGATTCTGACTGTTCAACATACACATAACGACCTATTAGTATCGTTCATACCAGAACCTATTATCTCACCATTCAGAACGAAAACACATCCTACTGGGACTTCTTTCACTTCAAGAGCTTTTGCTGCCTGGTAACAACGAGTTAGTCGTGATTACAGCAGAATAACGAGTCACAATGGTACAATATTTTGATCTGACGTACCATCGACAAGGCAGAAGACATGAATTTCACATGCTGATTCAGAGATTCCGGCCATTTCACTCTTTCTCCGCTACTATTTGCTGTTCCCTCTAACATTGCTAGCTGAGACTTTCGGGACGAGCCCAGTAAATATTCCCCCCACTGTAGAAGCTTCTGTTTCACCGGAAATTTACAAGGCATTTCACCCTTTTCTGAGATCGTAGGAAGTGCGTTTTATTCCTCATTTGTCTCCACATCTTGTCGCTTCTCGGTTCTCATAGAAATCATTTTTTTTTAATTTTTCATGTGCTGCGCCACATCTGAGCCACATCCCTCTGTTCCATAATAGGCAATAACACTTCACGTCTCGGCACAGTAAACAAAAGAGTTACGTACAACGCCAAATTTTGTACCGATCGACACGTCAATGCCTCGCTGGCGTTTGGTTTCCTAATTGGTGAGTTTCCATAAGTTTCCACATCCATCGCACTTTCGCGTCTCATCGTGGGACATATAAGTCTTCGGGAATCAGGGAGAAGAGAAGGAGGAAAGGGAGCCTTTCACCGCGAGAGCAGAGCATATTGTTATTGATTAAAACTTCTATCGGTTGGAAATAACCGCACTGGTCCAAAATTCCGGTCATGTGCCGAAACTTAGTGCTTGAATCTCAAGCGTTGAAGCCTGAGACCGTTAGACCTGAAGACCCCACCTGAAGTGAGACCCGATGTTTATCGGTTTGATCTGGGGAGCGCAATAAGTGGGATTAAAGAGGTAAATATCAATATATTCGCAGCTCATCGTGTAGTAAATAGTCCAAATACACTGTTATCAGTTACTCGCTTCACTCGCTTCTATCAATCGCTTCGTCCGCGACTTCAACGGCGTAAAAACCCTGCTGCGTACGCGCACCCTGCTGCGCCACAGCATTTCTCAAACCTGCCACCTGTCAAAATCCCCTCTTCCCTACGCAAAATACCCACGCAACAACCAAAAAAACCACTTGCCACGTCCTAATCATCAAATTTCTTCACCGTCGCCATCATCCACACCCGTTTCCCGCCCTTATCCCCGCGGAAACTCCGCCGCAACAACTCACAACTCACCCCAGCCTCAGCGCCACACTTTGCCACATTTCCCTCATTCAGTGCGCCCCCTACCGCTTTAGGAACAAGATCGCTTACGCCAGTCCCAATTAGGAACGAAGTGAAAGGAAACTAACGGAAAGTTGAAACTTATGAGTTGTTCATTAGAAAGTTCTACATTATATAAGAATCCCATCTGATCACAACTCTTTACACATCATTTTCACAACCGAATGAACCCCCAGCTTATCAGCTAACTTATCAGCTAACTTCTCAGGTTACTTCTTCATTACCACCCTGAAGAGATCAGATATTACATATTACTGGTGAACACTGCCAGAATATTAACTACTCTGATCAGGCGAACTATAAGAATGGCGCGCTTCTCTTCGCAATGGACGCGACTGGCGCTCCTAGTGGTTTCTCTCACCCTCGTTGCTTTCCCTTTCTTCCAAGCAGGTTCTGGTTCTTTGGTCCACGCTGATGACGTTGATAACTACGGCACGGTCATAGGTATCGATTTGGGTACAACGTACTCATGTGTTGGAGTTATGAAGAATGGAAGAGTGGAAATCCTAGCAAACGATCAAGGTAACCGAATTACCCCTTCATACGTGGCATTTGTGCCCGGTGAACGGCTCGTAGGAGACGCTGCTAAGAACCAAGCAGCTACTAACCCTCATAATACCATCTTTGACATTAAACGGCTCATTGGTTTGAAATACGATGATAAAACCGTTCAAAAGGATATCAAACACTATCCTTTCAAAGTGGTTAACAGAGATAACAGACCAGTCGTAGAAGTAGAATGGAATAACGAAACTAAACAGTTCACCCCAGAAGAAATCTCTGGTATGGTTTTAGGTAAAATGAAGCAAATCGCTGAAGATTACCTTGGAAAGAAGGTAACTCATGCTGTCGTTACAGTTCCTGCTTACTTTAATGACGCTCAACGTCAGGCAACGAAAGATGCCGGTGTTATTGCTGGTTTGAACGTTCTGAGAATCGTTAACGAACCAACCGCTGCTGCTATTGCTTACGGTTTAGATAAAACTGAAGGCGAAAAACAGATTATCGTATACGATCTTGGCGGTGGTACTTTTGACGTTTCTCTCCTGTCTATTGAAGGCGGCGTTTTCGAAGTTTTGGCTACCGCTGGTGACACTCATTTGGGTGGTGAAGACTTTGACTATAAGATTGTTCGTTATTTCACTAAACTGATTCAAAAGAAGTACAATGTAGACATTTCTGATAATCCCAAGGCTCTGGGTAAATTGAAACGTGAAGCAGAGAAAGCCAAGCGAACTCTGTCTTCTCAAATGTCTACCCGTATTGAAATCGATTCCCTCTTTGATGGCGTTGACTTTTCTGAGACTCTGACGCGGGCTAAGTTTGAAGAACTCAATATGGACCTGTTCCGCAATACTTTGAAACCCGTTGAACAGGTCTTGAAGGATGCTGGATTGCAGAAGTCTGATATAGACGATATCGTACTCGTAGGAGGCTCAACTCGTATTCCCAAAGTACAAGAGCTGTTAGAGAAGTTCTTTGACGGCAAGAAAGCCAGTAAAGGTATCAATCCTGACGAGGCAGTAGCCTACGGAGCCGCTGTTCAAGCAGGTGTTCTCTCAGGTGAAGAAGGAGTCGATGATATCGTTCTTATCGATGTGAATCCTCTTACTCTGGGAATTGAAACTACTGGAGGTATTATGACGAAACTGATTAACCGAAACAGCGCTATCCCTACTAGAAAGTCTCAAATCTTCTCTACTGCCGCTGATAACCAGGCAACTGTGCTGATTCAGGTATACGAAGGAGAGAGAACTTTGGCTAAGGATAACAATTTGCTAGGTAAATTTGAACTCAATGGAATTCCTCCAGCTCCTCGTGGCGTACCGCAGATTGAAGTAACATTTGAACTGGACGCTAATGGAATCCTGAAAGTCTCTGCTACCGATAAAGGTACCGGGAAATCTGAGTCTATCACTATCAAGAATGAGAGAGGAAGACTTTCTCAGGAAGAGATTGACCGAATGGTTCAGGAAGCTGAAAAATACGCTGAGGAAGACGCAGCTCTGCGGGCCAAGATTGAAGCAAAGAATGGATTAGAAAACTACGCCATGTCTTTGAAGAATCAAGTAAACGATCCTGAAGGATTTGGAGGTCACATTTCCGAAGATGACAAGGAAACTCTTTTGGATGCTATCAAGGATACGCTTGAGTGGATTGAGGAATCAGCTGACTCGGCTTCTGCTGAAGAGATTGATGAACAAAAGGAGAAACTCAGTCAAGTAGCTTACCCGATTACTTCTAAGATGTACGGAGGAGCTGGTGGAGCTGACGGAGCTCAGGACGATGACGAAGACGACGAAGACTTTGATTTCGACTTTGATCACGATGAATTGTAGTCTGAATTGTCAGTGTGGCTGATATTTCATGTTTCATCTTTAATCTTTCATATTTTCTTTCATTTTTTACCTTTTCACCCTTTCATCATGTTCATCTTTCTACTAGCAAAGTCATGTATTCCTCACGGAGATCTGCAATACCCAATGTACTCTTGTAATTGATCAAAGCAGACGACGGAGATTTCCATAGTTGCAATGGCTGTTGTTGCTGGTTTCATGTACAAAATATATTCATTGAGCTTTTACTATTACAGCGTAGACGTAGGAATGAATAGTTTGAGTCGTATGTAGAATAATGGTAATTATTGATTGTATAATTGATTATATTATTGCTGATATGTAATAAATATAGTAAATATCATACTATTGGTATAGATGTACTCCTGATGGAATATTGTGTGATAGTATCGCTGCTAGAACACTTATAAGATAGTAGATCGCTGCTAGAACACTTATAAGATAGCAGATCGCTTCTATAATACTTATATTCTTAGTATATCGCTTCTATAACACTTATATTCTTGGTATATCGCTGCTTATTTCACTTCTATCCTTATTTTCCATTTCCTCTCTTTATCCATCTTCTACTGCTTTTACAATTGAATTCTTTAACAGTGTAAATCTGCCTCAGTTCAATAATAGAGATTTCCATTCACCTCTGATTCTTTACAACAGATGATTATACAGTTATTTTCTCTTTTTTTTCACTCCTACCCTCATCTATTATCTTCTCTACTATCTTCTCTACTATCTTCTCTACTACCCTCATCTACTACATCCCTCTACTACCTTTATTCCTTTCCTATTTACTTCCTCCAATCTCAGTTTTCATTGAGCCGGTAAGAAACCAAAGTATCCACTTTATGATTATTGGTACTGAAACTTCTCAACTTCACATGCTCACTAATACCTCCTTCGATCTCTTTAGGATCAGAATCAATCCACTCACTAGGCACATTAGCATCCTTATCAGCGTAAACCAGTACATTGAAAGTGTATGCAAGATGACCGCCTTGTAGCTCAGGCAGAAACGTCACTGAGGCAGTTATCTGACGGATAATTGTCCGAATCTCGGCCTGGATATCCGCTAGTGATTTATCCTGGTTCTTCTGCTTCTCAGATTTCCCAGTATCACATTTCTCTACACTGTCTATCCTATTCTCTTTACCCTCAGCTTGAAGCAACTCAGGAAACACTTCTACATCAAACTGCCACCGCTCTACAACCTCTGCCGTATCCCTCTCTGTTATCACTACCACCAGTCTTGATATCTGGCCTCCTACTACCCATTCTGAAGAGTTTTGTTAGTCCAACGCCAGATTATACCTACAATACTGATAATACATCTCATACGAAATACTACTTACTGTGCAGTTGAGACATTATCCGGCGAATATAAGCTTTCACTTCCCCATCGACGGAAACTAGCAGATTCAGCCCGTATTTTTTCACAATCTGGAAATCGTCTGGTGGGTATATTCCTCTCTGGTATAATATGGAATTTATACTGTATTCTATGGGAGTTAGACGTGATTCTTTGCTATAAACGAGACTTACAAGCACCTGCAAACTGCAAGCACTTTTCCACATACCAAAAAACTCCGACACGATCTTAGAAGATCCTTTGATTGACAACCGGGAGCGCGTCGGGGCTTCCGCTCCGTCCTGGCGAGTTGCCTGTGTGTTCATTATAAGATACTATAGACGTCTATATCTATGTATATATATGTATATACCGGGGGTTCAGAGCCAATTGGTATAACGGGAATTCTTTACCAGTAAATCCAGCAGCAGCTAGTAGTGGGATTGAGGGTATAATGTCTTTATTTCTCTCATATTCATACATTTATATCTTGAAAATCGGTTAGAAATGTGATAATTCATGTTAGAAATCATTTGAAGTAAACAAATTACCCTTTTCGATCATCTCATCACGTCGTTGAATCTCGCGTGTTTCCCCCCTTAGGTGGTTTGTTGATTACGTGATAATCAATAGAGGGTGAGAGGTAAGAGCAAGAAATGGAGGAAAAATGGAGGAAAAAGAGGAGAAATGGAAGTATAGAAATTATATATCCAGTTTTTACCATCTCATGATACATCTGAAAAGATCTGGCTCGTCTATCTGCCCTACACAGCTGACGCACAGTTCAGAGTAGGCACAGGCTCGGTAGAACACTCAATAGTGATTGCAACATCCACGATGTCTCCTTTCCTTCTACTAACAAACATGAAAAAGCAGCAGCCTTTTCTTATTCAAACAGTCACCAATAGTCTCCATTTTCACCTCCTACTCAAGTAAATATAAGTCAATGCGTCTCCGTCATCGCTCGCAATCTCCCCATCGTAAGTCCCACATCGCGTCTCATCTCATCCCCTGAACATCGCGTCTCCTCGTCTTCTCCGAGCCGATCTTCCGTCGATAGCGGGATTGCCGTCCGCCTCGGTCCGAAATCAATAGATTCCGACCATTTTACCAGTTTTCGATCAATATATGATTATCCCATAACAGTATCATACTTCTGGTATAATTTAATTACTCTTTTCCCCAGGTTTTACGCTCTTTAAACCAGTTTTTCTCACTTCCATATCACAATGGTACGCGATTTTTCACTACTAAAAGCGGAGCCTCGGCTTCGGAGTCTCGGCTTCCGCTTGTCTGTCCCAACTGCCAGCACAGCCACATAATACTAACACTTTCTGCAGCACGGAGTACGGCGCGTCACGCGCACAAAGGAAGCCCTCGAAGAGAAACGGCGGAAAGAAAAACTGCAGATTCAAAAATACCGAAAACTGGAATCAACCGTACTCGATGAAAGAGACGCCAAAATATACAACGCTGCTGCTTTCAAACGCACCACTGAACTCCTCGATCTCAACCCGGAGTTCTACACAGTATGGAACTACCGAAGAGCTATTCTCACTCATGGATTATTCTCAGAAGCTACCGATAATGAGAAAAGTATGCTGCTAGACCAGGAACTGGACTTCCTGACAAAGAAGATGAAATCCTGGCCGAAGTCCTACTGGATCTGGAACCACCGGCGATGGTGTTTAGAAACGCATCCGCAGGCCAACTGGCGGCGTGAATTGGGGCTGGTAAATATGCTATTAGATATGGATGAGAGGAACTTCTTTGGATGGCATTACAGACGATATATTGTAAGTAAGATAGAGAGTGTAGAAAATACTGAATTAGCTAAAGAGGAGTTTGAATACACTACAGAGAAGATCAATAAGAACTTCTCTAATTTCTCTGCCTGGCATAACAGGTCGAAACTTATTCCTCGTTTGTTAGAATCTCAGGAATCATCACATAATTTCCAAGATCCTGCTAAGTTTCTTGAAACTGAGCTGGAATACGTGAAACAGGCCATCTTCATGGACCCGGAAGACCAGTCTGCGTGGATATATCACCGCTGGTTGCTGTTCTCTGACGATATAGTAGCTAAGATTGAGAATGCTACACATATATCTATACTACAGCACGAGCTGCAGGCAGTTCAGGAACTGTATGAAATGGAGGAAGCAAGTAGATGGTGTATAGATTCTATTGTTTACTACACTCAACAGCTGCGTCGGCTGCAGAAGCAGGAGATGTCGTCGGAAGAGCGGCAAACTCTGCACAGTTTATTAGACAGACTAATCGAACTCGATCCTACGCGTAAACAACGGTACGCAGCTTGGAAATCACAGCTTTAGCTTCCTTCTCAGAGCTCAGAACTCAGAATTCTGATGATTTAAATGGAATTCACAGCTTTAGCTTCCTTATGAATTAAATGCTTCAGCGACTACGGAATGGTTCCTCAGACAGCCGATTCCTCTCTGGATCTGCAAATCCCCTCTGACTCCTGTCGAATTCTGACTTTCCCCTCTCTTCTAGCGTCAACTCAACTTCCCTGGTGAACCTTTCATTCTCTGGGCCATAGAAATACCTTATACTTCCCCTATCACTAACTGCCGGTTCCCGCGGCCTGTAGAAAGCTGTAGGCTCGATTTTCATCTTCCTATGCTTCAGTGCATAGTGTTCTTTCTTTGTAGGCAATTTCATTTCCTGTTCCACGTCTTTAAAGCTCTGCGGTTCGAATTTCCATACTTTCATTAGCTCAGTGCGGCCGCTGAAGTTCACATATAAATGAATCATTTCAATCAAAGCGTCTGTTTTGTTAGATTATTTTCTAATGTTTCCTAATTTCTACTACCACCTAATATCTCTAATCTCTCATATCTCTTACTCACCTCTAACGCACTCCTTCTCGCAGTAGTAATCTCCAGCATTTATAGGAAATATACTATCCTTCTTCAGCTTCCCAGCCAGAATAACACAGCACAGCGCAATATCGTGCACAGGTATAGCCAATGGTACATCTGTAACGTACGCATCTAAACATATACACCAAGCTAGCAGGGCAGTCTCTTCCTGAGCTTTCACTTTCTTTGCTATCTTCACTACGTACTCCTCAGCGTGAGGGAATCGGAAATCAAAGGAAACGGATTCTATCACATGGCATTCCAACGGAGCAATTGCTTTCCGCCGTCGCTCAATCAGCTCAAAATTAAACGACTTGTGGTGGAGTTTATGAGCTGCTACCAGGATATCTCGTAGTCTTTTCACTGTATCCTCTGCTTTGACAGCGACAAATAGGCATATAATGGCCACATCCTAGTATATTTGTTAGCCCCTGCTTTGAAAATATGACCTACGAACTACAAACTACAAACTACGGAATATTTCCACTCAATTTCCCACATACCTGAATTATATCTTGCTTGAGCACGTTGTGGAGGAAGAAATGCTGTACAAGAGTGAGAGCCACTCCTATTACGCGGGAAGGACTGTTAATGTTAGAATATGAATAAGAGGTACAAGAAGAAGTAGAAGAGAAAAACAAAGTTACAGGCCTTCCCCAGTAAACTCCCCACTACTCACAAGTTCAAATAGTCTGCGATTCCTTCTAGAAAGTCTCTAGTATTGAATAGCAGCTCCTGGTACTGGCTGGGACCTATATGAGGCATTGTCTGAGACCTGAAAGTGTGAATTTGCAGCTGAGATACAAACGGCTGCGACAGCCGCATCACCGCAAGTCTGTTTGGTATTTCAGACTCATCGGCGGGCGAGTGGGTCCTTTTAAGAGGCGAAGGAGGTACCGACATTGTAAGAGAATAGCCTATAAAGGAAGAACGACTGGATAGTTCCTTCAGTGGCTTTGGCAGTCGGCTCGTTGTGCTTCCAGAGTGTATTGTGTTTACTTATCTTTCCACATCCCGTGGAGACCGGAGAACGCGTCAGCAGAGACTCGTGAGATAGAAGAGGTAGAATTTGCCCAGGGTTGAAACCAGTATAGTATTGAACAGTAGAAAGGAGCAGCCAGAAGCAAGCAGGGGAAAAAAAACCAAACACTGCCAATAATGATAATATAATCAGTATAACCACTATTCTCAGTATACTCAGTCACCTGGTAAACAGGACAGGGTGCGGTGAGAAATGCTGATATCGCTGAATTCTCCGAGGACGTTAAGGCCTGTGAAATTTACTGAAATTTACTGAAAAACTGAAAAACTGAAAAACTGAAAAACTACTGCTCAGTTCTGAATTCCACAGTAACAGGGCACCAAGCACTATCTGGCTATCTCCAGGCCTACAAGCTATGTTCCTATATACCTAAATACCTATATACCACTCATTAATCCTACATATACCTATACATTCCAAGCCGTTCAGACCTCCTCGGGCCTTCCACTACTCACTTCAGATTTCCACTCAAGGCCGTTTTCCTTATAGTAAAAGCATATGAAGATAGAAAATAGAAAAGGGAGTTGAGCAGCGAGACGAGACGCGAAGTGAGGGTGGGAGAAGAGAGGAGAAATCTGTAGAGGAGAAGAGAGGTGGAAAGTGCTGATAATATAGTGAATATTCTTTTATTTGAGGGTATTTAAGAGGGCGGGAGTTGTATATTGAGTATTACTGTTTGTTATATATGTATTTTGGATGTGTATTCCATCGTAGATGCGTGAAATCGTAGGATTTGTAGGAGTTCAGTTGTAGGATTGTAGGATCTCATTATTGGCTGTTTCAGTATTCATAACTGCTGAATCAAACAGTTTGATCGTTTTATGGCTGTATATTTCGGATCATATGGTATTTATCATAGCTGAGAATTATTGAATTTGCTGGGTTTTCTCTTTCTTGGTATCCTTATTCAAGTTATTCGAGCATTGTTCAGAGCTCTACTATCTCTACTATCTCTAACTACTTGAATTTCTATTTTTCACTCTTACTACTAGGAACGTCGGAAACTCGGTCCAAAAATCCACCTAGGAAGTACAGGCTGCTTCTGCTTTCATATCTCTGCAACATATCCCTGGCTGGATTGTTCGTACTACTCTGATCAATAGTCGACACTCTCACTGCTTATTGGCTTCTCTGATCTCTATAACCGTCTAAATTGCAGTTTAAGGCTTTCTACAGCATTTGGAACGTATAACAGCGTTTTAGGGCATTCCAGTACATTAATATCGGCTTATTTAAACAGCCTACGGAGTCCTTTGACACCCATAAGACGTTCAGCTAGTCTTTTTGGAACTTCTCTTGTATTTCATACTAGGATGAGCTCAACAGAGAAACCCAGCGATGAGAGGAAACAACAGCAGGAAGCGGTGAGTAAAATAGGAGTCAGAGTTGTCTGGTTAAACTCTGTAGTGGGAAAGTTGAGTAGAGGTTTGGGAATCTGGGAATCTGAGTATTTGGGAGTAGGGAATCTGGGGATCTGGGAATCGGGAATCGGGAATCGATCGGTACTTGAATCAACTCCAGCTTTTGGTTGAGAGCTAAGCTGTTCAGAACTATTAGATTACATACTACTAGATTAAAGACTACCAAACTACCAAACTCCAGCCTACTGGAAGTCCGCTGATCTCATTTCCCTTCTTTAACCACTCCACCCACCAATTGTTCGAAACATATACTAACAATACAACACCAGAATCCATCCTTGAGCTCAGTGGCTCCATCGCAGACACCCCAGGGGCCTCCAGGGTCAACCAAACCTCATAGAACTCCCCGAGAAAAAGACGCTGAGCTGCGACAAGCTGGAATGATCCCAAGCCGGGATAAAATAGACCTGACAAGTCGTATAAAAAGACCTACTGGGCATGGAGGCCCAGAACATCGCACAGGAGCACCCAATGTACACGGAAGACGGCAGGGAATTGCCCACAAGACGGAAGATGACGATAGCGACGGCGGAGATTATCCGAGGTATGATCCAAGGAAGATTGTGCTGTGATAAGGTGGGAAGTGTGGGTTTGAAAGACGGAGAATTGGGAAGCAAGAGGATTGGGAAGCAAGAGAATTGGGAAGCAAGAAGAAAAAGTAGTAGGATTTGAATGGAGTTTACTGGGGTTTAAATATTGATAGAATGAAAGGAAAACCTGTAGTATTATACGGTGACTTATACTTGGAATTCTGTATTAATATGTGTTTTCTAGCCATGGAGTTCCCTAAGGCGTTTTTTGTAGACCAATTGAGATCTTCGGGGATTCAACTACGAGTTTGATATAAGATTGAGGAATATTCAGAATGTCTAAGAAGATCCAGGGACGTCAAAGGATACCTAGGATGTTTAAGTGTGCTCAAGCGTGCTTAAGGATGTTTAAGGATGTTTAAGGATGTTTAAGGATGTCTAAGGACTGAGGATAATTCACCAATTCTTAGTAATTCATAGTATTCTTATTCGTTCTTCTTATGCTTTGCGAGAGCCTTCAATCCCTCGTAGTTTCTCGACATTTCGTCAAACACAAGAGGAAGTATCACTGTCATTTTCCATGAAGACATTATAATCACCTACCTTATGAATTAATGCTTCTGAAAAGTCTCAGAAGCCTTGGAAAGCTCCTGCACTGCAATTAGCTGTTTGAGCAATTCAGTGATACTGCTCAGTATGTTTAGAGGATATTTATTCATACAGGAGACTTGCGGCTCTATCAGAGGTCCACCAGAGAAGAAGACTCAACAATATGAACTGAGAAATCCTTGAATAAAACCCTCGACGAACGAAAATACTCCCAGAAACTCTCATGTGCTACAATTATCACCATAAATAGCGTCGAACATAGCAGTAAACGATACTTCAATAACCCATAATACCCCACGCAGTAATTGGAACTTCTGACACTTCTCTGCTGTAGTTTCATCAGCACAGTATCCCAATTTCCCAGGAAGTCATTATGTATGGCTGAGCTGTACCCATCTGTGAGGTAGGAGCCCTAAAACCATTTTAATCTCCCAGTAGGGTACACCTGAATTGACAGCTGCCTCATTAACAGCTGCCTCATTCACAATTCTTAATTTAGAGACTTTGGAAGCTTTACAGAGAATCATTACTCTTTAACTATCCAATATCTTCTATATATCTTTACCATTCACTACTCTCGTGAAAAACTGAATCCCCCTCCCCGTATTCCCCAAGACATTCCCCTCTCAACATACATAAACTGGAACATACAACCAAATCATTACTCTAACCATTGAGTATCATTCGCTAACTAAACATCTACATCGGTTATATACATCCCAGAACTCCTCAACCCACACAGCAGAACTCAATGGCGAATAAGCTTCCGCGTAAGAGCTTCCAAGTCCTCCAGAGTCTGGGGCTCCTCAATCTCTTCCACGCCATCAGACTCAACGTCCTTCTGGAACCATTTAGCCTTCTTTGCCGGCGGTGCCGTCTCATCTCCACTCTCTCCGCTCTCTCCGCTCTCTCCGCTGAATCTGCTTCCATCTGCAGCATCAAATTCTTCCTGCTCCTCGTCAGATGCACCAGCCAGGTAAGCGACAGGCCCAGAATCTTCATCACTGCCATCATCATACCCAGCAGCGAGTCTTTCAGCTTCTTTCCGCTTCCTCTTCTTCTCCTGGCGTTTCGCCTTCGCAATCTCTTTATCTTCTACATCTACTTTGTCCATTCCTTCCCGTTCTTTCGACATGAACTTCTCAATCTGTTCTTCCGCATCTCCAGCCTTCTTGAAGTCCTCCTCATCTTCCAGCTCGTAGATCTGATGTGGCTTCCCCTCTTCGTCAAACAGCAGCTTCTGCGGCTGTCCAGCTGAAGCAGCTTTCGCTTTCTTCGACAGCGCTTTCTTCATTTGCCGTTTAGACACAGGAGCTGTGAGATCCGGCAAGTCTTCCTCAATGACGTGGTCGACACGCTTCACCTTTAAAAAGTCATCTTCATCTTCATCACCGCCTTCACCTTCGCCGTCTGGCTGACCAGATTTCTCGCTCAACCCGCCAGATCCAGCCATGCTAAGATAATGCTCAGAAAGCACACCCTGATTCTTCCGTTCAAACATTTTATCATACTTGGTCTTGACTGCATTTTTCTCTGTCTCATCAATCTCACCATCAGAGTCTGCTTTCTGCAGCAGTTTCTTCAGTTTCCTTGATTCGTTCTTCTTCTCTTTCACTTTCTCAGAATCACCAAGGATTTTGATCTTTGGAGCCCCCGGGAGTCCAAGACTGGCAGCGTAAGCTTCAGCAGGCAGATCTTGAACCCGGAAGATCTCCTTGTCTTTCTGTAAATATATAGAGCGGAAATACGAGATGAATGCCTTCTGACCTAAATATTTCAGCTCCGGATTGCTGAAACACAATGCTTGAAGCTGGTTCTTGATAGACTTCATCTTGCTTGCCTTGATATTCAGTCTTTCCAGCTTTATATGCCGCGCTTCCAGCCTTTGCAGCATTGCCTTCTCCTCAAACGGTGTCAACACCAAAAGTGCCTTTCCGCTTTTCCCGAATCTGGCTGAACGGCCCACTCGGTGGATATACGTAGCCGCATCTTCTGGAGCGTCTAGCTGGACCACCCAATCTACAGCGGGGAAATCCAACCCACGGGCTACGACGTCTGTAGCAAACAGACAGGAGTACTGAGCTGAGGAGAATTTACTTGTGCTTTCTATTCTTGCAGTTTGTTTCTGTCTCCCATGGAGATGCAGCAAAGGGATACCGGGCTGCAGTTTCCTGAAAGTCTCGAAAGCAAACCTGACCTGTTTGGAAGAGGAGAAAAACACTAGAATTTTACTTTTGAGATGCGCTTTCAAAAAACTGAATAGCACATCCAGTTTCTGGTCTAAAGGTACTACTGTATAATGCTGTTCTAACGTCACAGGAGTAGCAGATTTGGTCGAATCCTCTGTAGAGATATACAGCGGGTCCACCAGACTGAGCCTGGCAAGGTCTGACACAGATTTAGTCTGTGTAGCGGAGAATAGCAGAGTTTGTCGCTCTCGAGGCAGAGCTTTCACTATCTCATCCATAGTCTTCTTGAATCCCAGATCCATAATGCGATCTGCTTCGTCCAGCACCAAACACTGTAAATTCGTCCAGTCCAGTCCTACAGCTTGGTCCATATGGTGTAGCAGCCGGCCAGGGGTAGCTATAAGTATATTAAGACGGGCCACTCTGCTTAGTTCGTCTTTTACGTCTTTTCCGCCAATGACAAGCCCAGCGGAGAAACTGTGGAACCTGCCGATCTTGCGGAGCACCTGGAAGATCTGCACGGCCAGCTCGCGCGTCGGCGATATGATAAGGGCGCCTAAACCGTCCTGATGTGTCCATTTCTCGTGGTACAGCCTTTCCAGTACTGGGATAAGGAACGCTAGGGTCTTCCCTGATCCGGTCTTTGCAGCTCCCAGGATATCAGCACCTTTCAGCGCGTGACATATGCTTTGTTTTTGGATATCTGTCATGGTGGTGTAGTGGGATTTCTTGAGTCCTTCCTGAGTTTCTCGGCTCAGTGGTAGATCAGTGAATTTAGTGAAGTCTCCATTGATGTCCTGCGGGGTTTGTTAGAAGAGTTCTATGATACTAAAAGCTACGCGAGCCAAAGCAGCAACCTACCAGTTCTTCGATCTGCTGTTTAAGCTGTTTCAGATATTCCAGCTCTTTCTGTCTTCGCTGTTTCCTCAAATCTGTACTGCGTTTTTGACTCCCGATACCTCGGGATTTCCCGTCTTGAGGTTTGGCCATTATGACGCTAGCTGCTGTTTGCCGTAGCCTGATTCCGTGCAAAAGACAGTTATTACTATATAGACGGTTCTAGTACTAGAGAAAAGTAGTCAGAAAATGAATTAAGATGAACTAAAAGACCGTTTATCTCTCATATCTCCTGTATTTTTCACCTTCACAGCTCTCTTTGAATTTCCCCATAGTAAGCAAATTTTTTATGAAAAGCCTGGACAGTTGAAGACCGTAGGTAATAAGACACATAAGATGAGACGTGAGGTCTATAATAAGACGAGACGTGAGGTCTGTAATAAGATGAGACGCAATGTCTCTCGACTGAAATATTTATTCGATTCTTCAACGGATATAACAGAAAGAAACCCATTAAAAAGCAGTTAAAAACAGCATTCTGGCACATCTGCTCACCCCACACTGTCAACCGAATAGCAGAAAATATCTTCTACTACTGCATAGTGCGGTCAGCCCGCCAGAACGCACAATGAGTGACCACTGGCACCCTGATAGGCAGCGCAGAGCCCGGGACTACTCACCAGACAGACAAGAGAGGAAACCTGTTAATAGCCGGCCTGAGCGCCATGACAGGCCCGAAAGACCATCGGGAAGATACGGCAGGTCTGGCGGGTTCAGCCGGAATGACAGATACAGCAGAGACAGTCATGTGAAAGAGGAATACGGAAATACCCGTCACACATCTCGCAGATCCTACGGCTATAAAGAGGAGGACGGCTCCTGGGACCGCAGAAGCCGAAATTCGGAAGGAAATTGGGACGGAAACTCTGCCGAGTCACATGACGCGAAACCTCCACCTGAAAAGGAGAAGCCGAATCTGAACAATTCTGGCTTACTGGCTGAAGAAACGAAGAAAGTGAACGATGTGGTTGTGAAATACGTTGAACCGCAAGAAGGATGCATGCCTGATGAAAACCACCGCTATTTCCTCTTCAAAATGATGGGTGAAAACATCATCACAAAGTTCCCCCTGAGCTATAAAAGCTGGTATCTTATTGGGAGAGATGAAACGGTCTGTGAAGTACCTATTGTGGACTCTTCAGTGTCTAAACAGCATGCCGTTATACAGTTCCGTCGTCGTGAGGTAGACGATATTAGTAAGAAGTATGTAGTGAAGCCGTATGTTATAGATTTGGGGTCTACAAATGGTACGTTCCTTGCCCGTGGTGAGCTTCCAGCTGAGCGATATGTTGAGTTGAGATCTGGGGATATGTTGAATTTTGGAGACGATGAACACGACTATATGTTTATTGTTGATGATAGGGGGGAGGGGAAGTAAGGAAGGAAGGAGGAAGGAAAAAAGACTAATGAAAGGAAAGAAGAATAATGGCAGTAAGTAAAGAAGAACCGGGTTTCAGTAAACTTCAAGTAGAATAGGATCTAAGGGATATTCACATAGGAATTTGTGCGTTACAAGAATGTACGATGTATCATATAAGGAAAATAAATAAAGAATCAGAGGAATTGCCCAGGCTCTGGTATTATAAGTGAAATGACAGTAGGAACTTTCTGGTAGTTCTGGAGTTCAGAATGTAACAAATAAAACACAGCTGAAAACAATTTAAACAACGAGAAACTTCTCAGCAGAGATGGCAGTCGTAATCAAGCAATTCTTCAAGTTAAATGACAAATTCATATGCATAACGAGCTATAAATGATCTATAGAGGAGCTACGAGAAGTAAAAATAGCGTAAACAGAATAGGAAGATTGACGATAATTCAGAAATGCTTTCGATATCAGAACTATTGAACTGGAAGACTACATAATGCTCGACGAGGACTCCTAAGACAGCCAGGCAGCCAGGCAGTCAGCAGAAGAAAACCTCCATATCAACTAATATCTTGTAAAGAGTTCAAAGCACAATACACAGCTTCACAATCTTCACAGATCTTCACAGATATCCACAGGTCTTCAGAGATTTCCACTCCTCTATCCCAAGTAACCATTCACTCCACTCCAACCACCGCCTCCCTATCGAGGCGGATTATTGCCTTCTCTGCGAAACAACCTGCCAAAATGTTTCAAATTCTCATTGATCTTGTTTGCTGAATTCTCAAAATGCCTGTCCATGCTGTCCCGCTTCGGAGTGATGCTCGGAGACATCACCTGGGAAGAACGGGAAAGATGCAGGGAGAAAGAGGAAGCAGATGCAGTATCAACTGCGATATCAATAGAATCCAGCAGTGTTGAGTGGTCTACGAGGTTTTCATGAACTTTCACAAGTTCTCGGAAATGACTCAGCACAGAATTCTGCTTCGCACGCGTCACACCTTTCAGTTCAAGCACTTTAGTGAAATTCTTCTCAGATTTATCACCAATCAAAGCAAAATAGTTCTGGACAAACCCTTCAGGCGGAGAAATGCTAGTCATGAGAATCTTCAGCAGCGTTTCCACTTTCAGCATGCTTTTAGCTACATGCTTGGCATACAGAGAAGACTGGTTTGACTCCTCTGGAGATGCAATGGCTGGAAGCTTAAGGAACACCGTTTTCAACACATAGAGATCCAACAAAAGTTGCTGAGCAGCAATTTCGTTGACTGGACGGCATTTCACTACATTTTTAAGGAAAACCGCTACAACATACTCCACTATCTTATCGCAGAAAGACCTTTTATAGATATCTCGCTGAATAAATGGGAAAACAGTCTGACAGGAAGCTTCAATGCTACTGCGCAGTCCCGACACGTAGTTGCTTTGATCCCCTACTTGCTGGATTCTCGCCCAGTTCGAATTCACCATCTCTCGCCACGCAATCTCACAGTCTTGCTCTACTTTGCCCAGCAGTAAGCTGAACCCCTGATTGACCAATGCTACGAAAACACCCTTGGTAGCTCCTAAATCAATCTGACTTTTCACACTCTCACTAGCGATATCTTGCAGCTTCTCCTCCAACTGGCCAATAGTAGTAGAACAGTAGTCTGCTGTGTTCATAACCAGACACACAGTAGCAATATCTTCAGTTTTCTGTATTCTCTCAGGGTACCCGCGCTTCAGAATCTGTTCAGCATACCTATCGAGCCATTTGGCAAACAGCCGGGCCAGCTGAACCAGCGCATTGCCCTTGGAAAGCTTGGCGCACTGTTCTAACTGCTGTCTGTATGTATAGAACAAGTCAGCGGAAGACGGGACGACCTGCGACTTTGACTTTCCTGAGTCTTCCGGCGGCTTCAGCGCGTCTTCTCTGAACTTCCGGAACATTTCCTGGAGCTGAGCGTCCTGACTGTCAATCCAGATTCCAAGGAAAGGCTCAAAAACGCTAGAAATCTTTCCTCCAAACTCACCGGAACCGAATTTCTTATCCAACAGAGCTTCAAACTCCAAAGTATCCTGCAGAGCGCGCAGCAGCACTGAAACTTCAGTAGTTCTGCCGGCCGCCAGCAGCACAGAGTGGATATCGTCGCGTGTAGAATCGCAGAAAGCCAGTAATAGCGCTTTCCCGACTTCCCACTCCCCAGGGAACAACTGCGCATACAGATCGTCATGCAGTTTCAACGTCTTCTTCATATACACATATCGCCGTGCTACATTTTCCAACGATCCAGCTTCATCCGAGCTTCGGAATATAGCTCGAATCTCTTTTAATTGCTGATTACAGTACCAAGTAGTGAGCTTAGCTTTATAAGACTCGTCAGCAAGGTCTAAACATCTACAGGCTTTCTCCATCTCAGTATATACTGAAGAATCGTACTGAGACCCGCGCAGAGACTCTAAAGTGTGTTCAAAATCCTTGAATATGGCGTCAACCATGTCCTGCTGCGCTGTGTGTACTTCTTTACTTACTACAGCTATTTGATCTACGCTACGATACGGTTTGAAATACTGGGAAAGCTCAGTCAAAGCGCCTAAAGATTGGTACGTTTCCTCATAGTTTTTCTGCTGCATAGACGTTTTCAGCCTTTCTAAAGCGGATATAAACATTTGAAGCCTTTTAAACACTGTCATAGACTGTACTAAGTTCTTTTTCGCCAAGTCCAGACCTTTGATGCTCCGCGTCATGTCCAGAATCTTCTCCTCGGTACTCTCGGCTTCCTTCTGTGTGTCGAGTACTTGCGATATGAGCAGTTCAAGCTCCTCAGCCATATGGTCCAATCCCTGTACTCCATCCTGAGATTCGTACTCAGTAATAAGCTGTGCCAGCTCTCCGTCCAGGGTTTTCTTGTACTTGTTGACTTCGTCCAGGTATGCAGGCAGCAGCGCCAGGTTTGACGAGTCAGTCAGCAGTTGCTGAAGGTCAGGAAACGCGTCGTAGTCTTCTTTGTCCAGTGAATTAGCCGTAGTAGGGCTAGACAGAGCCGTTGAGCCTCCAGCCATGGTCCCCAGGGTGTTTTCCGTAGTTCCAGCTAGCTGGGGCTGACCATTGCTTCCTTGACACTCACCAGTGTGTCTGTTGGACGCTCAGAGCTGCTGGATATCGCAGGAGATCAACCAGTATACCTTTGATGCCTAGGAAAGACAGCTTAAGTGAGCCAGTGGGTCTTTAGAGTCGTTTCCCCTGCTTCAGGTTGCTTCAGAGGAGGGTTTATAAACACTGTGCGCCTCAATCGACTTCCAGAAGTCGCGTATCCTCTTTATACAGTTTCTGATTCCACTATAAGGCCCATACAGAGCTATCTACGTACTTTTCCATCAAATACTGCTTGCTATCTCATACTATCACAGCGTACTACGGGGCCCTCCAGGGGGGAGTCGGCCTGTAAAGGGCGATGAGACTCAGGGATGAACAGTGCTGAAAGCGCGTTAGGGGGCTCCTTGAGGGCCCGCCCGCTGCTTAAAGGAGGTAATTCAGGGCTAATGCTGAGAAATACGTGCGCACGTAAATCTCAGTCCTCAGCAAGTCCATCAATATTGATGGCGACGTGGACGCGAAAAATCACTTTTCATTCAACTGAGTGAACATTTAAAGCAGATATAGTGAACAATTCAGCTGTTAAACGGCCTTTTCGGTATTCTGAGACTCATCTACAGCATATCAGGGCACGGGTAGTTGTATCTGGACGATCGATTTGACGGTTGAGTGAACATTCGGGCGTGGGAAACGGATCAGCTAAGCTTAAGCCTACTAAGTCTATCAAGTCTATCAAGTCTACAATAGAAATGTCATTACGACTGCCTTCCGCTCCTAATGCGGGGCTTTTCAAGCCAGGATACCAAACGTATCAACGGGAAGACGGCGCCGTTTACAGGAACATCCAGGCGTGCCGGGAGATCTCTTCTATGGTGTTGACGTCCATTGGGCCTTGTGGGCGCAATAAGATCATTGTAAACCGTAAGTGCTATAGAGGGTTAGCTGGGAATTTCTAGGGGGAAAGAAGGAATATTTGGTTTATTTGGAGTCAATGGAATTTGCAGTGGAAATTGGGAGGAGTAGATGTTGGAAATGTGGCTGAAAAGCGGAGTTTTTCGGTACTCAGGCTGGTGGAAGACGGAAAAACGAGTAGAATGTGGAAAATTAGGAGTTTTAGGACTTTGCGAGGATCAAAGAAGTACAGATTTGTATTGCAGGTTATAAGGAAGATGCTGGTATTCCGGAGATGCTGATATTGGGGTTGGATGTTTATATTTAGAGCTGAAATGTGATATGCTGTGATTATTGGGGGTGAAATGGGATATACTGTGATTCTTATTCGTGTATTTGATATATCTGGTATTTTCTACTGGTTTATTCGAGTAGTTTTTATTATTTTAGTGGTGAATAATTGTCTTTTGGTGTGGTTAATACTGTATTTTGTTTGGTTTGTCAGGGGTTTCCTTACTTTACTTTACATTTCATTCCCTCAGCTATCACATCACATTTGAATGCCTCAGCTTATATGAAACACACCTTCTTACCTCTTTATCTCTGCTATATTGTGAATTCATTTATTGGGAGTTGAGAGAAGCGAGAAAACTCGGATTGATTGAACTGCAGATTAAAATTTCAATAGTTGGAATCCGTAGAATTAATTGTTAGCCGTTTATCTTTCATCTTTCATCTTTCATCTTTCATCTTTCATCTTTATTTCATCTCCTCTTCCTCTTCCTCTTCCTCTTCTTCTTCACCCTACTAACACCCTTAGACATCCAGAAAGTATTCATCACAAACGATGCAGCGACAATGCTGAAAGAACTCGACGTTGTCGACCCCGCCGCTAAGCTTATGGTGATGGCGTCGCAACAGCAGGAACAAGAGGTAAGTTTTCAGTTTGGATTATTCGTAGATTTGTAGATTTGTAGGTTTGTTGGTTTGTAGGTTTGGAGGGTCTGTTGATTTGCAGTTCTCTATCTGGTTTATTCTTTTCCTTCTTCAGTTCTGCTTATCCCGTGCTTATCCAATTCTGCATGGAACTAGAAGTATACTATTGCTTGTACTTTGAATAGGATGCTGAAAGGTGGTACTTTTTTCATTAGCAAGAGAAATGGTATTTTTCATTGGATTGACCAGATCTTTCCTAATCAGTTCTGCTTATTCAGTTATTTATTTCTGCTTATTTTTATCCTATCCTATCCTATCCTATCCTATCCTATCCTATCCTATCCTATCCTATCCTATCCTATCCTATCCTATCCTATCCTATCCTATCCTATCCTATCCTATCCTATCCTATCCTATCCT